>QAOC01008642.1:0-106673 GCA_003255005.1 Begonia fuchsioides | reverse complement strand
ATCATTGCTTGGGCCATTAGGGTTTTTGAGGCTTAATATAAGACAAGAAGGAGACCCTAAAATGAAGAAGGCCCAATGCAGAGGGAACCGAACAATGGAGATGGAGTTAACTAACAGCCATTGGTTTGTCAGCTGTGATACTCAAGATGAGGATTGGTATGGCCCACACGCCGGTCCTCTTTTGCACTCATTTCCTCTGCCTCCACCCTCCAGCAAATCTACCTCTCGCATATAACCCAACACTAGAGGGTTTTTGGATTTAATTCTCAGGTCGGGTAAGGATCTCTCTGTGTCTCCCCAAAAAAGCATAAGCTCGTTGTGAGTTTTTTGGATTCAACCGTCTTGCTTCTGATTCAGGTTCGAAATCGTCTCAGGCGTAGCCACCTGTCGTTTTCGTCTTTTAATTTTGGTCAAAGTCGAAGGAGGATAAAGTTTCGAGCTCTTTCTCTGATGTAGGTTAATAATCGAGTTCTGTTACTGATTGAGGCGTGGCTTATTTATTTCTATTGAATTGTGCATTTGCTTCTCTATTTACTGTAATTTGTATGCTGTATGTATGAAGTGTTTTTTTGAGAACTATTAATAATTTTCTCGTTCTATTGTATGCAGTTTGTCCTCATGGCATCTAGAACTAATCCAACGGGTAAGCTAAATACAAATTTTCTTCCATTTCATAACCCACTGATTTTGCTTTATCGGGACTGCTTTCGTACATTGATATGGTTTTTGCTAATCTGCTATCTCATCGTGATTGTCATCGGTTGTTATTTCAAAATATGTTATGCCCACTTCCTCTATGGCTTTGTAGTTTTGGTTAATATTGACCGATATTCAACCGAAATCGACAGATGAGATGACGCAGTATAGAAATATATACTTTGTCCGGAATACAGTTGGGATTACTATTAACAGATGAGTCAATTATCTTAGGTTTTCTTTAGTAAAACCATTTGATGTGGTACTCAAGGTGCTTATTATGACCTGACTTTGAAATCCAGGCCAGTATGGTGCATTTGCATTTACTTTTAGACTTGTTTGCGTGTGTTTTGAATGAAAAGATATGCAATTGAAGAATTAAAGGCTGAATAAGCTATGATGCTTTGGAAAGATATGCTAATGTATGGTAACTGAGAAGTTTTCATTCATCATAGTGTAATTTCAAAGAAATAAGGTGACGACTGTCTTTCGGCTCCACCTCCCCTGCCTTCTCAGATCTTCATCTAACGTGTTAGAAATTTTCAAACTCTGATTTTGAAGTAAATAGTCACTTCTTAGAGGTTGCACAAAACAAACAATTTATCAAGATTCCCTGTTTTGAATGTTATGCCCTAAAAAATTAACAAATTAACGCTGTACTTTTGTTGATGATTCTGCACAACAACCAACATCCAGACTAACTTGGTCTTCGAACTTACTTTTTGGTCTAGGTTAATATTGCCTTATGTAGAAGTGATATGTCAAGGATGTATTCTCTATTTTCAGATGACGAAACTGGTTTGAGCGAGATCAATATTTATAAAACTGAAACATCCACAGTGGAGCCACCGCCACCCTCTTCCACAGAATCATCTCCTCGTGCTGGCAATGTATGTTGATAACTTTTGTACTGTTGGTATCTAGTAGAAAGAGATCATATGGTCTAATAAAATGTTTGGGTTCAGTTTACAGACGATACTTGGAGATCTTTTGAATTATATTGGAATACAAGTTTCCACTTCATTTTTTTTTCGGTTATTGTGCTGGTTTCTAATACTTTATTGGGGCAATCTTTTATTTTGTTTGAAATTATTTTTTTATATTGTGTAATGTGACATTCACAGGATCCTAACATCAAGGAAGCTACTGCCTCTTCCCAGGGTGCTGGGTTTCCTACAAACCCTTTTGATTTCTCAGCCATGAGTGGCCTGCTAAACGTATGATGACAACTTGTGTATGGAATGTAACAATTATGTGCAAAAAAAGTTGTTTCCGTTCTTCAGATGTTCAAAAAATATTTATATTGGACTGTAATATGTTGGTGAATTTGATTTTTCTTTTAAATATCAATTATCTTTTCGTTCTTATTTGTGCATGTATTCATGGAAGCTTTCTTTTAAATGGAAACTTATGTTGTCTAATGTTTTTTTATAACACGTGATGTGGCATACACAGGATCCTAGCATGAAGGAAGCATTTGAAGCATCCTCTATGCAGCCACCTTCTCAGGGTGCTGGGTTTCCAACGAACCCTTTCGATTTCTCAGCCATGAGTGGCCTGCTCAATGTATGCTTGCAACTTTTTACTGTTGATCTATAAACAAAAGGGGAATGTAACAAACTTGCGAAAAAAAATTTTTTTATTTCCATTTCTGAAATGCTGGACAGATTCTTATATTGAAATCTGATATACAGGGTCATTTTGCATTATCTGATATTTGGAAACCTGCTCTTCATTTTTTTGGGTTTTTTTGTGCATGTTTTTGTTGAAGCTTTAAATTGACAGTTTCTTTTGAATGTTTTGTTTTGATATTACCAATTTTGGCAAAATGTGGCATACCAAGGATCCGAGCATTAAGGAGTTAGCTGAACAGATAGCTAAGGATCCTGCATTCAACCAGATGGCTGAGCAACTTCAGAAAAATTTTCAAGGCGGATCAGTTGACCAGGGAATTCCCCAGTTTGATTCACAACAATATTATTCCACAATGCAACAGGTCATGCAGAATCCTCAATTCATGTCTATGGCTGAGCAACTTGGTAGTGCATTAATGGAGGTATGGGCAACAATTAACATTTTTTTCCCTTTTTTTCCTCTAGATGGAAGTGTCACAGCACATTGAGTCTTTTATACAGAGAGGGAGTCTTAGTTTTCTATTTTCAGGACCCATCTATGTCTAGAATGCTAGAGACTTTTGCAAATCCATCAAGTAAACAACTTGAAGAACGAATGTCACGCCTTAGAGAAGATCCTTCCTTGAAGCCTATTTTGGAGGAGATAGAGAATGGTGGACCAGCTGCTATGATGAAGTCAGATCATTTAATTTAATTAATGAAATATGTTGATTTTTCTATATGAATCTAGTAAATTTTATGCTTGTCAAAGAACGATATCTGCTTTTTTGCAGGTACTGGAATGATAAAGATGTCTTGCAGAAATTAGGTGAAGCAATGGGTCTTGCAGCTTCAGGGGATGCTGTAGCTGCTGACAACTCTGCGGTAGATGAGGCTGAAGAAGTGATAAATGAGGACGAGTCAATAGTTCATAATACTGCTAGTGTTGGTGATGTTGAGGTAGCATACTCCAATTTGCATATTTTCCTTTGCCCTTTTAATGTTTTTGGCCTCTTATGTTGATTCGAGGATTAAGGATTTGAGTGGACTGGCAATGATAACACGGCTATGACATTTTAAAGCTGCAAGCATAAATTTCTGTTTTCTGGATTTCGTAGCAGTGTGGTTTCTTTATTGAATCATTTGTTTGAAAAATACTATGACCTTACGGAACTTACTGAAAAATGTTGTTCTCAAATATATATCAGTATCTTGTCAACATCTAAGCCAGTGGAAGTATACTACATCGACTTACAGTTTCAATGTGGATCTGTTAAGCTATGACTACCTTGTTTTTTTATTCTTCTTTGAATCTTTTTTTCATCCTATCGGTAGGTTTGTTTGGTGCTTGAAAAGCACAATTGACACGAATATTTTCTGAAATTTACATTCTCCAGCTCTGTTTGTTCAATTGTGATTCCTAATTATGAATCTTCCTTGCTCTTATCATTAGAGTTCCTGGTGCTTGGAAAGCGACACGGACCTCTCAAATATATTCATATATTGCATAGTGCATTTGTTAACTCCACCTTTATCTGCTTAACTATATTTCTTAATAACCCAACAGCCTTGAACTGTTGCCCCGACATAAGTTCTTATCCATTTCATGGACGAGTCTAGTCATTTATCAATCAGCGGTTGAAATCTGCTTTGAAAAAATAGCATGTTAATCATCAAATGTTGCGTAAATATTCTTTTTATTTTCACTTTGCACGTATAGTCTGACAATCAATTTTCAACCAGGGATTGAAAGCTGCTCTGGCTTCTGGTGCCAACAAGGACGAAGAGGATTCAGAAGGAAGAACAGCATTGCATTTTGCATGTGGTTATGGCGAGGTATGTTTCTTTCTCCTCTTAATTGAATTTATTCATGCAATTTCTATCACATACACCCAGCACTCAAGAAACAAGTTCCCTGCATAAAAATTGTTCAATTTTTCCACCACTCATAATCTAATTGGTTGAACAATCATTCTTTACAGGTGAAGTGTGCTCAGATTCTCCTTGAAGCTGGAGCTGCTGTTGACGCATTGGACAAGAACAAGAACACAGCACTTCATTATGCAGCTGGTTATGGCAGGAAAGAGTGTGTGGCTCTCCTGCTTGAAAACGGAGCTGCTGTGTAAGCACGAAACCATTTTCATTTTCTTATTGCTCACCTACTTTCAATTGGGATTTCAACCCCCTTTGTCCTCCCATTTTACTTGCAGCACTCTCCAGAACTTGGATGGAAAAACCCCGATCGATGTTGCGAAGCTAAACAGCCAACAGGATGTGCTGAAACTACTCGAGAAGGATGCATTCCTATAATTGGAAAACATGATGACATTTTATTACTAAAAAGTGATGCATTCCAGGCATTTGAGTGTGTTGTTGAGACCATTTTGCTTGTGGTTTAAGAATATTGTTACATTTGATGATTCTATCTTTGTGTTGCCCCATTACTATGCTGCATGAATTCTTTTATGTAAGATTATACTTATTTGTTCTTAATCTTGGCCTTATCTTGAGGTTTGAAACTTCATAGTATCTTGATGGATAATCAAACCAATCCAAGAACACTAATTTTAAATTTTTCTCCATGTATCAAATTGTGATTGATCTAACTATAATAAATTAGATATATTATAATATTAATTATTATTTAATATTTTAATGTGTACTATAAGATATTATAAGAAAATAAATTAACAATACTCGTTTAAGATTATTAAAAATAAAGAAATATATTGATTTGTAGGGTATTATGCTGTAAATCTTTGGCCCAAAAGAGGCCTGCCTACCGTTGGATGGTACACTGCACTGCAACAAACAGGCATTATGATTTATTTACTCTGAATGAGTTTAGAAGTCAAGTAATCATTCTCAGTTGATTTGTGGGCAGAACAATTTTTTAACCCAGAACTGTTTTCTAGGCTAACAGAGAAAATCGCCACACAAATATAATGAATTGGCTTCTTTCGCACTTTCGTTTTTCACCTCTATGGGTACATCAGATCATCAGGCTTCTTACTCGTCTCTGCCTCCACTTTCATGCTCATTTCCGCCATCGAAGAATCTATGTCCATTGTCTGAAAATAAAAACCCAAAATCGAATGAGAAAATTTGAATGAGCAAATTCAAACTTTCAGCCAGCTGAGTGTGTTTGATGCAATTTTACCTTCGGGAATGTAGCTCCGGCGATCGATGCTTTTTCAAAACCTCTAGTCTCGGGAGTTCCTTCCTGGTAATTATCAAAATACCATCATTACACAGTCACAGGTACAGCCTCTAGTAACTATATACAGAACCATGCAGCTTCTTGAAGCCTCAGAATTTTAAGAAGAAGAGCAGTCTCCAGTGATCTTGTGAGGGAAAAAACATTTTATACAAGAACAGCTCAACAAAATGGGATGGTAAAAATCAGTCACATTAAGGGTATCCAATCAAGAAGGGCGATATTGCATTTAATTTTGCAAGACTGATAATAAATCCATTGCTGATATATTCAACAAATCACAGAACTAGGAGAGAATACCGGATCTTTTAGCTCGGTCTCCACTATTTCTCGCTTTACTCTGTTTAGTGAAGGCTTTCTGTAAAACATCAAGTCCCAAATTTGTTTAGTCAAAAATACTAATTTACTAAAAAGAAATGAACTACTAATATAATACCTATCCTCATCAACTTCCATATCTGAATCTAGGTCCGCCCATCTATCATCTGGATCATTTTGATCTTCATCGGCCTGAATTTTATAACAAAAGAAACTGAATGGTGTTACATAACAAAATTGGAAGGACTAGTTTACTACAACCATTAGGTGTTTGCAGAACACACCTCAGGGAATTCAGTATCAGGGGGCCTTTCCTGAAATGGAACACTAGGCGCATGTTGAAGCTTTGAGAGATTCTCAAGAAGTTTTCCTAGTATTTCCTCCAATAACGAGGGAGAATTTTTATTTTCCATATTACTAGGGGCAACATGGAGAGTGTAATCCGGGCCAAAATACTCGTAATATTCGTGCTGTGGCATTTTGTCATCAACTTCTATTCCAAGAGCAACTCCTGTCTGGCTTGTAGAGATTAAAACAGATAAAACTTGAAAAAAAAGAAGAAGATAAATTGTAATTCACATTTACAGGTATTAAGGAGCAATGCTACAAATTATTGCCCATAAATTAAATAAGAAGAATGTGATGACTGTTTTCAGCTTGATCTAAACAATATATTTCAATTGAAATAGTACAAATGATCACCTCATAGCACCAGCATCGAGCAACATTTCGAATGGTGTAGCCACCGCCACCAAGAAGCAAAAGAGGAACATTAAACGATCTCATGTACTTAACACACTCTGCATGGCCTTTAATGGAGAGATTGAAGCATCCAAGCCTGTCTCCAGATAAAGAGTCAGCGCCACATTGGAGGACCACAGCACCAGGCCTATAAACTTCCATGACCTTACCAATTATAGGTTTGAACAAAAAATGATAACTCTCATCATCTATACCATCGTCTAGTGGAACATTCAGAGAATAATACTTTCCTTTTGCATGACCAATATCTCGTAGATCACCTGTACCGGGGAAATAGTCTCCAAATTTGTGGAATGAAACAGTCATCACCCGATCAGTTGTATAAAAAGCCTCTTCTACTCCATCTCCGTGGTGAATATCAATGTCAACATATAAAACACGCTGCAAGAAAAGAAATAATATAAATACATAAGAGCAAGAAAAAAATGGCCTTCCATTTTGCCTTTGCTTCACCTGAAAGACAAACTGAAGAGACTGCTTCCAAACCACGATAAAAGAAAAATATTTATTACGCATTTTTCAGTCATAAAGTTGGACTTCAGTAGCAATTTTATAACAAACCAATTGGCTATTCTTTTTTTTTTTTATCTCAATCAAAGTCACAGTAGATATGCCTATAAAAAATGCACTTGAATGCCCTAACACTAGATAGGCATCAGTTACTAAAGTCACTAGTATGGTCCATACTTAAGCCCAAATAAAAATATGTTTGTCTTGAATTAAACAAATAGAGTCACAGGCATACAAACCTCGTGCTGTTTAAGAAGCTCTAAAATGGCTAGGACAATATCGTTGACATAGCAAAAACCTGAAGCCTCACACTTTTTAGCATGATGTAGCCCACCAGCCCAATTGACAGCAATATCACATAGATTATGGTTCAACTTAACAGCACCACCAACTGAGCCACCGGCAGAAGTTTGACAAAAAGAATAAAGTCCATCAAAAACTGGGCAATCCTCACCAACATTAAAGCGCTTGAGCTGCCTAAGCTGATCTTGTTGAGTTTCTGGTGTAATAGTTCTTAGAAAAGAAACATAATCATCAGCATGAAAGCGACAAAGGTCCCTATCCCTTGCAGGAAAGGGTTTGAGAACCTGCATATGCTGAAGCAATCCATAGTGCGCAAGAAGAGCATGGGTCATTCTGATGCGATGAGGCTTCATCGGATGCCCCTGGCCATAATAGTAATTCCCAACCTCGGGATCATAGAAGTAAGAAACTTTTCTTTTAACAGCATCAGAACCAGAAGGTAAGGAATTGCCTCCAATGTCCATATATTATTTGCCCTGTTGGAAAAAATTCAAATACCCTAATCAAATTTCATACTTTTAGGCGGTTCACTAAATACGAAAATAAATCAAGCACTCAAGAGTAATGTGGAACCTGGAATGAAGATTAAGATTTCACCACTCCGTAATTGCAAACATTAACTTCACTCTTGATCTGGTCTGGCACTGTTTTTCACCAAAATAATCAATAAGAATGATTCAGAATTTTAAATTTGGGAAAAGGGGAAACAACAGCCCCAAAGCAGCTGACCCCCATTTTCCTTTCGTTTATAGATATTTTTTTTTGAGATTGTGATAAAGGGTAGGCAACCAAAGGCAATTTAACCCTAATCTTCATCTTTAAAATAACGAAGAACAGCAGATAAAGACTCCGAATTGAAAGAGTAGCAAACCTAATCACGCATAGATAAAAAAGAACTAAGGAAACAGAACTCGGACGAGAAAAACGTAAACGCAGAAACTCCCCGGACCAGGAATCCCAATCATACAACTAAGAAAAAGCAACAACGAAACGGTAAATAATCAAATCACAACAAAATAAAGAATAATGCAAAGGCAGAGGCTGTATAGTTGAACAAAGTAATGAGCCAAAAGTGGGCAACTTTCTAGAAAGTACCTGAATATGGAAGCAGGTTCGAGATCCTACTGGCAGAGAGAGCAAGGTGCGGATGATGAAGATGAACACGGGTCTAGATCTTTTCAAAGGTCAGACCACTGTTTATAGGACTCCTCCATTCGGCTATCGATGAATTTGACAATAATCCATTTTTATATGCAAGTAAATATTGTTTTAGGATAAGAGCCGAGAACCAAATGGATCGGTCCGGTTCTATGCTGTTTCCGGCTGGGTCAGGGAACATTCTCGGACCGACCCAGGTTTTCCTATTAAATTTTAAAATTTTATGACATTTTCATCATGTTTGGGTCCGGTTATAAGCAATCGATATGATGGCCGATCTGCGAGAATTTCTTCGTCAGAACGAATGGCTATTGGCTCTTACGGTGATGCTTCTTAATCAACTTTGAAACTATCGATTTTCGTTCGTAATTTCTCCGACTGTCTGAATTAGGTTTTTTGACATTGTTCGGAGGGAACACTGGTACAAGCCTCGAGTTTCACTTTATCATCTCCGTACTAGCTGCCAATAGCTTTTTTTTTTTTTTTTTTGAAATTGAACTTGTTCATTCTTGAAAGCAGAAACTGGTTTAGGACCAGACATCAATGGCTTCGATCATCTGTTTCAGACTTTAGTTAGTTTCAATTTCACCGGACTTGCAATAGAGTCTTCTTACTTGATGAAGGAAGTAGGATGCGAGGCTGAAAGAACTTCTTTCAAAATCATTGAAGGGTTGGAAGCAAAAGAAGAAACCTATTCCACGAAACTGTTGAGACTAGATGCCCAAAAGATTTATGGCGAGTCTCTTGAGTTTCTGCACGAGGAAGAAACCATCTATCCATTGAATTTGCAGCAAATGAACTGCAGGTGTTTTGAATACCATTGGAGACGCATGGGTTGGATAGACCTCTAAGCGACGATTACATACAAGCTTATCTTTGGCTTCTTGATAGTAGTTGCTTTGGCAAGAACAAGTTTGAATGGCAATGCTGAATACATGTTCGGGCGAATTGAAATTGATGATTATGGGCTTAATGTGAGCCGGAATGTCCCCAAAGCATTTGTTACAAATGATTTATTAGTTCTTAATTCTGCAAATTATTTGCTGCAGAAGATGGTGTATTGCCAGAGTGAACATATATTGCTTCTCTCCTTCAATTCATCGTGGTGTAAACTTTTTTTACCATAATCTCTTCTATGGTGTTTATTTCAGATAGGAATAGAGACGGGAAGGAGCAACTTTGAAGCATGCATATGTAGCTTGAGGCCTTGTTGCAGTAGATAGAAAGGTGAAGCTCTTAGAAAAACAGGTGATTGAAGTTTTCAAATCATTCTTTTTCTTTTCCCTATCGAACATTTGCTGCCAATACAAAAAAATTAAAATTAAAATTAAAAACTTCTGCAGTGATCTAGTATCAAGCAATGATGTCTTTCAAATGAACAAAACAGGAGGCAGGGCCGCCATTGTTAGTCCCCCTGTTCTTGTCTCGAATCATGTAGTTTCGAGGATTGTCATTGCTTGTATTAGAAGTCTTGTTATTGAAATGATATAATTTATGCGTTGTTCTGTCAAGTGTTCCTTCTCTGTACACAAAAACAGTGTCTTCCTCTTCCATTATCCTCCACGTTCTGTTCCTTTCATGATCTTTGGACAGTGGCATTCCCCTGCACATTAGATATCGAAAAAACAAAACAATCAAAGATTTTTCCGAAACTTCAGCACCCCTTTTTTGCATCTTGAATAATCTTTTCGCAAAAAAAGCAAAAACACGAATTGATATGTAAATGGTGAAAACTCTGAAAAGGTTGGATCTTACTTTCTAACTTTTCAAGAATGCCAATTTAGGTTCTTTTTTCCATTTTTACTTCAAACGAAGAAGCATTTTACAGATCAGTTTTCCAGTGAAAATTTGCAGTCGAATTGATCGAGCAATAGATTTTTGCAGGTTGAAAAACAGTGCTGCTTTTACTTCTAGTGGCAAGACAGCGCAATCGCAGCCGCCATTTACGTTTATAAGCTAAGTTTGCAATTAGCCCATTAATCTCCTGCTATATCTCTTGAAATACACAGGTTTCAAAGAAGAAAGAGAGAAACAAGACGAACCGAACGTGGAAGAGGTCGGAGACGTCGGGCATCTCGAGGTAAAAGTTGACGGCGTCGATGAAAGCCATGTACGTATAGATATGAAGTCCATCTATTCTCGGACAGGGAAGCCTCGGCCTCGGAGGTGGCTCCGCCGCCGAGTTATCCCACTTCCTCCGACGATCACCGGCGGAGCAGTGAACGTACTCTGTCCAGGACGACGACCCTACCCCACTGGAAGCAACACCCACGAACCCCAAGGTGGCCATTATTGAACCGAGCTCCTCGTGAGTCATGATCGGCTTGAACGTCTTGGTGTACCAGAGCGCCAGCTTCTTCATACACTCCCTCGGCCTCATGTACCCCCCCATTCCTCTCTCTCTCTCTCTCTAAGATTTCAGAATCTGAATCGTTACAATAGGAGCGGTTTGGGGAAGAAGAACTGAGTCGAGATTTTCTTGGAGGTTATTTGCATTTGAAATGTGGGCTTTTGAGTTTGTATCTGTTTCAGAGATCTGATTAGGTAATTAATCTAAGTACTGTAATCTCACATCATAATATTATCATTTTTTAATTATTTATTAATAACCTTTTTAGGATTTGAGCCAACCAAGTGAGTTGTTTCTTGGGCTGCAATCTGTCGGATTTTCCATATTTTGTTCTCTTCTTTCCTTTTTGCTGATTTTATTTTTCCTCTTTAAGAGGGTGGCTGATACATTGGACAATAAATAATGCTTTGCAATGTTGTCTTTCTCAGTTCAATTTTCTAGTTTATCCATATTATTTGGCCGGTTTTTGCATCGAGATCAGAAGGTAAATCTGAATTTACCCGTCTTAACTACTAGCCTGAGACTGCAAAGTCAATCTATTTCCATGTTTAGTTATGAATTTATCTATCTCTTATTGATATTCATTTGAAGTCGTCACGAAAAATGGGTGTTTTTGGATTATGAGTTATATTAGCTTATTTAATTCTATCTCGAAAGTACTTGATATTAGGGGCGAATACAGGCGGTCTGGCTCATTGTTATCTCGAAAAAGAACCAGAACGGTTCGGTTCGATTTCATCTCGAAAAAGAACTGAAACTGGAATTCACGATTTAAATTTATTTTTTACTCGAGTTCCAGTTTTGGTTTTACGGTATATTAAGGAATAATTCATGGTTCTCGTCCAGTTTTGCATTTAATATTTAACCTAATTGATACCATAATTTGCATTTGACAACATTCGATACGCGACTCTCCTATGGCTCTAACTCTAAGTATCTGCTTCCCTCGCAATTCGCATATTCGAGGGCAGCCCATTTTCTCTATCTTCCGTGGCTTTTGGGGAGGCGAGCTCTTACGTCGACGCGTAAACTCTCTGGATTCCATCCATAATTTCGGTCGATTCGGAAGCCAAGGAGGCGATGGAGAGTGCGTCGGAGCTAGTTCCGTTTCCTCTTTTGATAACTCCGATTGAGTCCAATTACCGACCTTGCACCATTCCCTACCGCTTCCCTTCCGATAATCCTCGAAAACCAACACCCACTGAGCTTTCCTGGATTGACCTCTTCCTCAATTCTATTCCTTCCTTCAAGTAATTTTACCTTCCCCGCTTCCATTTTCTTTGGGCTTCGATTTTTATGTACCGTGTATATTTATGCCTTTTTTCTTTCTGCATAGTGGAAACGGAACGTAGTTTTGCGAAAATGTCATTTAATTCTATGTTGTTTGCATAGCTCATGGATACTGTCATCTTATTTATAGGAAAAGGGCAGAGTGCGATCCAACAGTTCCCGATGCTCCTGCCAAGGCGGAAAAATTCGCTCAAAGGTAGATATTATTTTTCCATACGTCTCAGTTTTTACTTTTTAGTATATGGGCGGAATTTTTTTTTGTTATCGATTTTTGGTAATATATTATTTCGCACTGTAAATTCAGTTAGACTTAGTTATATACTTGGACTATTGCAACCTTGCGGATCTATGTAACATTGTACTGGCTTGATCTTCTTCTGGTGTCGTTAAGATTGACATTTTTTTCCATTAATAAGAGTTCTGGGCTGAACCGGTCATTTTATTGAAGGTATGGTGAGATCCTTGATGATTTTAAGAAAGACCCTGAGAGTCATGGAGGCCCTCCTGATTGCATTGTAAGACAATTTTGAGTATAGATTCTTAGAAATTTCAATTTTTTTCATATTTTTTGTTCAACTAAATTTAATTATTGAACTTATTGTAGCTCCTCTGTAGAATTCGAGAGCAAATTCTTAGAGAATTGGGATTCAGGGATATATTCAAGAAAGTTAAGGTAAGCATTCATTTTTTATGCTACTCTCTATGTAGTAGAGTTGAGATGGGTTGTGAATATTATAGTTCAGAGGATCAAGTGCTCGGAAAATCCTTGGACATAAAATTGTGGCTGTAACTTTCTAGAAATTATCCAAGATTAATTTTCTACAAATTATAGAGAAAGTTCCGACGATATTATTTTTTGGGAACAATCATGGTGAGAATTCCTTTGTTTTGACTTCTCATATGGGTTTGCCTTGATATCTACAGGATGAAGAGAATGAAAAGGCTATATCTTTATTTGCAGACGTAGTTCAGCTCAATGATGCTATTGAAGATGGGAACAAACGTTTAGAGAATCTTGTTAGAGGAATATTTGCAGGCAACATATTCGATCTCGGGTCTGCGCAGGTTTGTCAAACTAGTCTCTGACGAAGAATTACGAACTTAGTTGTGCACTTTACTTCTTTATGCATACTCTTCTTAGCTTTGACTTGAATTCTATGATTCTTTCAATGGCTTGACTTTATTTCTTCTAAAGGTATGTTCTTTAGTAGAAATTGCAGTTCACCAATTGAAGCTTTACTTTAAGATAAGCTATGTGCCTGTGGCGTAAACTGTCTGGTGGTGATGAGCTGATAAATGATCTTTTTTTGTTGCATGACCTAGTAATCGTAGGAAAAAAGGTTTCTCCTTAGTCCCTAGCCAGTGATAAACCAATCATATATAGCTATTATCTAAAACTGTCAGATTTGAAGAAAAAAATATTTGCTGTCTGATGTTATTAATGTTGATTATGTACGACATTTTTTTCCTGACACAGAAGTTTTCAAGTGCATATTCGTTTTAGATTAATTATTTATTTGGCTGAACTTTGAATGATAACTTTATTTGTGTTTCTTGAAAGCTAGCTGAAGCTTTCTCGAGAGATGGTATGTCCTTTAAGGCTAGCTGTCAGAATCTTGTTCCGCGTCCTTGGGTCATTGATAATTTGGACAGTTTTAAGTTGAATTGGAGCAAAAAATCGTGGAAAAAGGCAAGCAAAATTCTCAACTTTTCTAGTCTACGCAAATTGCTATATTTTGCAACAACCTCTCACATAACAACGACCTCCTATATATCTTCTCGCAGGCTGTAATTTTTATTGATAACTCTGGTGCGGATATAATTTTAGGCATCTTGCCATTTGTGAGAGAGTTACTCCGACGTGGGACTCAGGTTTGTGGTTAATTTTTTTTTGTATCATCTCTCTGTAGTTTCCTCTTAAAACAAGCTACTCGAAAGGCATCCATTTCCTGGCTAAATATGTTTGTTGAAGAGAAAGTTTTACCATATTCTACTGTTAGTGTCCATAGAAAATAGCTTTCCCTATACTCTGAAATCATGCATGTCGCATCAGTTGTTTCTGAATATTTTCTATTGCTACTAATATCCAAAAGTTTATTCAATTGAGGTTGCTGCAGCGTTAAGGGATGATATGATTCCCATATTGAGCAAACTTTGGTTGATTCACATGATTCCCCCCTACATGCAGGTTATCTTAGCTGCAAATGACTTGCCATCTATCAATGATGTCACTTACATTGAACTGATTGAAATTATTTCAAAGGTAGGGGAAACGAAATTTTATGTATTGATTTATGCTTCTGAATTTGTCTTACGTGAAGATGTCCACTTATCAGTTGAAGGACGAAAAAGGACAGCTCATAGGTGTTGATACTTCCAATCTTTTTATTTCCAATTCTGGCAATGATTTACCTGTAAGAATGTTCTCTGTTTCTTCGATTGAATAACAGTTGCCATTTGCAACCATAATGAAAGCATCACGACATCTTTTCCCTCCAGGTTATAGACCTGTCGAGTGTGTCACAGGAGCTTGCGTACTTATCTGCTGATGCTGATCTTGTCATCATGGAAGGAATGGTAATTTATAATTTCATTATTGTCGTGAAGTGTCATGAATACTACAGTTGAATTTTAATCCCTAAAAAGACAGCATCACATGGGTTTTTAACTTTTGATCTTGATGAATTTATCCATGTTTTCCCTACTGTTACTCAAGTATTTAGCAGCTTGATTTTTGGTTGTTGCTCGATGACCAGTATTTAATTTTAGAACGTTACTTGCAAGTATCTAGATCTTATCACTAGAGAGAATCAATTTCCATTCAAATAAACAAATATTTTCTTCTGTTTTTCCAGAAATATCATGACATTTTAAATACATAGAGAACAATCATGATATGCTATGTTAATTGTATCTTCGATATTAATATATTCATTCAGTAAATGAAACCTTTGTTTAATATTCAGGGTCGTGGGATAGAGACAAATCTGTATGCTCAATTTAAGTGTGATTCACTGAAGATTGGCATGGTAATGGTTTTGCTTTTCATAGCATTGTGTTTACAGAACATCATCTACAGATCCATTTTCATCCTACCTTCTTTGATTTCCCCTCACTTAGCATTTTTTTCTCTCACATATGTTTGTGCGATTGTAGGTGAAACATCCCGAGGTTGCCCAATTCCTCGGAGGAAGGCTTTATGATTGTGTCTTCAAATACAACGAAGTTTTAAGTTAGTTCTACCCTTGCTGCTTCTCAATTCCAATATTTTTTCGTACACGACTATTCAACATTCAGCTTCAGCCTGCCTGTATTAGCACATGGAAGCTGATACTTTTCATATTTAAAAATCATTACACTGTTCTATTAGAGCAATAAAAATCATCATAGAACTTTACTACACATATATAGGACATGAAAACCATGTTATTTGAAATTCTTCATTTATTTTCATAGTAAGAACATTTTTGCTGCTTAGAATTCTTTTATTGGTAGAGCAACATCGTAAAGTTAGGCAAAGATATTTTTCTGTGAAAGGAGGAAGAAGAAAAAAATTGAGGACTGCTTTGAGACTATATGATGGCTGGTCTTGTCTTTGTATTATATCGTTTTGGTGGGATAGGAAACCATTTTGTTAATACCACAGAGCCCTTCTGCTTTTCCTGTGTTTCTTTTCATTCTAATGTACCCTCTTTCTCCCCAATTTCTTCCCCATGAGTTCTTCACTATAATGTAATCAGTTCCTTTAGACGACCCATATCCGACAGCTGCTACTCCATGATCTAGATCTGTTTCACAAGGTCCTGTAAATATACCCTGTAAATTTCAAAACTAACATTAGCTTTGCAGGTTGTTAAATTACTGGTGGTCTTCCAAATATAGTTCATCATGCTTACCCCTTTATAAAATTGGAAGTCTCTGCCAGATGCGTCTATGGCTACGCTTAGTGGCTGATGAGCTAATGCTTTTAGGAGGCTCTGTTCATCGTTTGCTGGGACATCTTGGAAACCGTCAATGGTCACTACATCCAATTCCTCCTGGAGATTCAGGTACGTGAGTTTACAAATAAAAATTCATTATTTTTTGTTTTTGAATGGTTATGTAGATCATAAGATGCAGAGTAGAAGTATATGTTCAGTTTACCTTCTGTTCTTCACAAGTTCCTTCATCCATGAGATATGGGTAGTCTTCCTCCTTATGAAGTCCACCACTAGAGATTATGAATTGGAAAGCATAATCCATTAGACCCCCATGACAGCCATTGTTGAATGTTCTGTCACAATCTACCAGCTCTTGCTCCGACAAGGCGGTTAGATTTCCCGTTACTATCTGGTTAATTCCCTCAACAGCTGCCACTGTTGAAAATGCCCAACAACTCCCTGCAACCTTCTTGTATTATCATCTTTCCCACATAATATAGATATAGAATACTCTAAAAGGTTGGAATAGAGAGAGATAGAGAGATTTGTTCATACCACAAGAGCCTTGGTTCTTGACAAAAGTGACAGCACCTTTCTTCCTCCAGTCCACTGACTTAGGCAAATCCACCATATCTCTGTAACTGAATTCCGGAGAGTTATGTTTGTGTGTAAGATCAACTTTGAGTCCCAAATACTTTCCCTTAAACTCTCCATGGCTCAAATCGGCAAATTCGTTCAACCCAAGCCAATAGCTACTAATCTGTTTATTCCTCTCATCGATGTGCTTCAAGTTGTCCGTGAATATTTCCAATCTATACAGCTTCTCTTCCACGTTTCTGTAGATTTTCCCATGCCTTGAAACCCATGATTCAAAGAGCTCGATGATCTTATCGGTAGATGTCAAGTCATCTAAGGAATAACCCACGATTGAAAAATCATGGGCAACCACGAAACCGATGAAGAGAGCTAAACATAGACCAGCAAGAACAGATCTTGATGAACACAAACTCATTTTCGGCAGAAAATTAAACATAGCTGCGAAGTGAAGGAATTGATGGTGAATTTGAAGAAGCTGCCTTGGTTCTTATATGCATGTTTTGCCTTCATTTGTTGCTTTCAAGGGAAGAAGTTTCAGTGTCACCATCTTTAGAAATGGGAGTCTTGAAGATTAGTTCTTTTGCAGTCTTTACTCCTAAGCCCTCTTTGTATTCCATAGACTGTGTTAAAATAGTAATATCCCATATCACATTTCTTCACTTTGAAACTTTAACCTCGAAAGAGAACGCTCTCGTACGTACCCAATATTCTTACTACAACGTTCTCTGATTTTGATCAAAATTCGACCGTTAATGTATGACTAGACACTAAGAGTAAGCACGGGCTAGTCCGACTCGGTTTTAGCTCTCAAAATAGAACTAGAATTGCAATTCATAGTTCTGGATTTTTGGAACCGGCACTTCCGGTTATGTTCCGATTTTATTTTATATTTAAGTCGCGTTTTAAGTACTTGAACGAGTTTATAACCAATTTTAAGATTTATAAAAGATTTTATTATGGTTTGAGTCGGGTTTTATTAGATTTTAGAATTTTTTTGACCCACGATTTCGGTTTCAGTTTCACGGTTTATTAATCTTCAAAACCGGCACCGACACATAAATTATGATTTTTTAAAGAGTAAAATCAAGACTAGATTAAAATCAATCATTTCAATTTGATTTGTAGTTTCGATGTAATTTTGTTCAACATTACTAGACAGAGTCTCTAGCCTATTTGATTCCATGGGAACTGTAGGCAAACCCTAGACAATTAAGGGATCCTTGTACGGAAGGAAAAGAGAACGATAACTTAAACTTTGAGCCATTTGGTAAACGTATATGAGTTTAGTTTTTTTTAATAATTTACTTTGTGTGTAATTACTAAAAAGGCCTCCCCGTACGAAACCATTAAAACGCAACGTTGATGAGTGACTCATCATGAGTCCGTGATGCGTGATTACGAAGGCGTTTCAATCACTGTCACCTCCCCCCATTTCTCTCTGCTCCTTCCTCCGACCTCCATAACCGCCCATAATCATCTCTCTCTCTCTCTCTCTCTCCAGAAAGATGAGCGCCATTATTCAAACCTTGAAGAGTCGAAGTTTCTTGCCGGCGAGGCCTTTGAACGATTCTCTTCCAGTCTCAGAAACTGACTCCAAAGAACAAACACTCCGCAGAAGACTATCTTCCCTCTCTCTCAAATTGCCGACGGTTTCTTCTTCCGTGACTTCCGCCTGGTCGTTTCGCAGATCTAAATCGGTTTCTTCCATGGGAGACGACTCGGGGAGCTCCATAAGAAAATGGTGGGACTGGGGATGGTCCTGGATTCTCTCTAGAAAGCCTGTATTCGCTAAAGATCTGGAGATGAACGAAGACGAAGCCAGAGCTCTTGGATCGCAAACCAGAAGCAGCTGGAAACATGTTTTCTTCAGAGTTAGGTCTCACCTCAAGAAGATGGTGAGCTCCGACAACGGCCGCCTACCGCAAACATTCAAGTACGATTCCGACAATTACTCCAAGAATTTCGACGATGGATCAGTGAGATCCAAATTCCAGTGTCTTCGCTCATCTGAAGGTCTGTAAACACTAACTCTACCACCTTAAAACCAGATTCAAATCGTGTATTCCATTGCTTCTCTGTTTCTTCCGTCATTTCTTTTTCGGTGATCCTTTGGCATGAAGTGAAGCTGCAGTAAATAAGAAAAATCCTCGTGTTCTTCCGTGCTGTTTGGTGCTCGCAGTAGGCGAGTGAAATAAGGAAATTACAGTGAAATTGGTTATAATTATCTCATGATAAAACAGTCGATTCTCCATTGTTTGCTTCAAATGGCATGGATTCGTGTTCTGAGCCAGCAATCAGTAGCCCTGCTGCACGATGCAATATGCATTCCGCCATCACCGCCGACAAATGATGAGCTGGCAAGTCTTTTTATCCTTTCTATTGGTGATCCTGAATTCTCCCCTTCAAGTTTCATTTGTATTTTAATACTATTTTATTTTAATATTATATTATAATGTGGTTGCCATGTGCCATTAACATACAAATACTTTACACTACAATTTGATTTTCAGTTTTATATGCAAAAAAAAAAACCAAATTGATCGAAAACAAGATCGAGGGTAGATACCAATTCAGCCACCCCATGATTTAGCTCGTTTTGGTCACAACCCGTGCCAGAAGGCAAGAACCCGCGCTCATTCTGGAAGATGACCATTAATATTCATTTTCGAAGAACAATGACAATCCACGAAGAATTCGGGCTCATATTATTAACCGTGCTAACCTTATAAATTAATTTTTGCATATGGCCGCATTTTTATGTGAATTACTGCCCGAATTACGTTGATTTAATTTTAGAGATTGATTAGTTCAATTATCCTAATTATTTAGGTTTAAATTAATTTTTCCCTACCGAAGTGCTGCTTCTGCTTCTTCCTTCTCTTTTGATACTAATTTCTCCCAAATAGTTCCGACTCGTCGTTTTTGATTGATGAAAAACGACGACGTATTCACAATGACGGAGGCAAGAAGAGCAAGGCTAATTTCTATCGGAATATTCCCTCTCATCTGCTTCCCCCGGCGTCTGTTTTGGAGGCCGCGAAAGCTCGTTGATTTCTATGGCCGAGCTTCTTTCAGTATCACTCTCGATAAGAAGGTCTTTACTTCTTCTTTTCCTTCTCCGAGGCGTGCTATTCGTCGCTTTTGTTTCTCGCCGATGCAGCCTCTCTCTAACTTGCATGACGTTCGGTTCCAATCCAGCGGGTTGAACCACCGGTTCTGATTTTGATGCTTCTTCTTCTTCTTCCGTCGTCGCCAAGGTCGCCGTCTCAGACGCTCAAAACCTGCGCGGATTTTCACTCCCACCTCTAGTACTGGTAAGTTCAATCCGGATTCCTCTTTCTCGAACTGCTTCTGATTAATCAATTTTATCTTTATGATTTTGCGACTTAGTTTGACTTTAAAGGCCAGTTTCTATGTTCATTTCTTAATAGTACAACTAGCTGGCGCTTCTTCTGGCTTGTTGCTATTTGAGAGTGCGCTTAATTTTACTCAAGTTCTGTAGTTATTAAGCTTTCTTTACAGAAGAGCTAGTGTGGCATTGTCTTTTGATATAAGCTTATTTTGTTTGTGTTCGAAGGTTGGTTTGAATTCGCCGGAAATGTATCTGGTGAGTGGGATGGCCATGGAGCAGACTTCTCCGTCGATGGGATGCCAATAGAACTTCCAGAATCTGTGGTTCCTGAAGCTTATTGGGAGTGGGAAGTTAAGGTGTTTGATTGGAAAACTCAATGTCCAACTCTTGCTAAACCGGAAGAACCAAGTTTTATGGACACGAATATAAAGCTACTTCCCACAGTAGGCTGTGAAGCTGATGCTGCAACCCGTCACAGTGTTGATGAAAGAAATATCGATAGAGGTCTCAACGATAAGCTTTCTGCTTTTGCATATCAGTCTAGTGGTTCTTATGTGGCAGTATGGTCAATGGAGAATCATGGTGATTTTACATTGATGGAGCTAGAACATTGCTTGATCAATCCTCATGCCCGTGAGTCGCGTGTTACCAAATTGTTCGCTTGGAGGGTTCAAAAATGGTGTTAAGGAATATTAAAGTGTTTTGCGAGCATTGGTATGGTCCATTTAGAAACGGGGACCAGCTTGGTGGATGTTCTATTAAGGACTCTGCATTTGCTTCCACTGGTGCCATGAAAGCTTCAGAAGTTGCTGGTACTTGGGAGGGAAACATTGATGTTGCTGATTTTGACGGTTCTCCTACTGTGAGTTTCTATAAAATGTTTTTTTTTTGTTTTGTCCTACAAGGTTTTCCCCTGCTTTTTGATAATATTAAGAACTATATCTGTAAATCATTAGTACTTTTGCATTGGTTGACTTGAAAATCTCATTTTATTCGTTGCCAACTCTCTTTCGTCTGTGTTTTTTATTCATTTGTTCAAAATTAACATTATATTTTTCTTTATGAATCGTTATTTGTGAAACATTGGGAACTATGAATATCTCCAAAAACGATCTTAGCCTTTTGGTTTAGGTAGCAAAAGATGAGTGATTAATCACATTTTCTGTTTCGATATATGAACATGAACTTTCTTTATGTTGAAATAGTGGATAAAAATCAGCCAGAGTGCTTTAGAAGCTTTCTGTTTTTTTGGCCTTATTTTTCTGTACGATATAATTGTATTAACTTGTCAGCTTGCTGGCAGGATACTTTCCGAGAACTTTTAGGCAATAATGTGAGCAAGTTTGTAAGAGCTGAATCGGGCCTTATTTTGCTTCCTAAGAAATTGTGGTGTGCTCTAAACGAAAGCAAAGAAGGCAACTCTATGTGTGAGGTCGGATGGCTGTTCGATCAGGGGTAAACCATTTCTTCCAAATGTGTCTTCTCAAGCACCAAGCTAAAGGTTAGTGTACAGTGTTCTCATACAAACCAAACTAGTGATTCTCTTATGCAAGAGCTCTGTTGAATGTTCCTTCGAATGAGCCAATTCTGTGTTTGCTGTATCGTCATTCCTAATTTGAAACGGCCAAAATCTCAGTTTCTTTTATTCCTTTTCTCAGCTAAATTGAGTTTTGAGTAAGAATTCACCAGTCTTTACTTACACCATTTTGATTTCAGGAAATCTCAATTGGACTAGAAACATCAGTTCAGTTTGAGGGAGCATGCAAAGTCCTTGACAATGACAATGGCAGCACAAAAGTTGAAAAGAAGAATGCACAAAACACCATCCACGGAGCCTATTTATATATAGGTAATAATATCTCTCTTTTATACTGCTACTGATGATTTCTGCTTATAAAAGTTTCCAAAATTTCTATTGCTAAGAGTGATTGTTTAGACAAATCTGAGATGCTAGATCTATCATAAATATTTTGGAGTTTAAATACAGCATAGACCTCAAACACAGTCACGAAAATCGAGTCACCTGATTCTTGCACATTACAAACTTTGCAGCATATGTCTTGAAAATCCAAAAGATTCTACACAAATAAACCACTAAGCAAAATGAAAATTAACACTGCTTTAATGTTTGGTTACATGGATCATTGACTAGACTATGCATTCCCCTAGCAAGCCTAATTCCTTCTCCATGTTCTTTAATAATGTAACCATGCCACAATAGATTACAATCATAAATGTAAGTGTGTGAAGGAGTATCTCGGAATTTTCGAGTACGCCCTCCTCTAGACACCTGGGCAGAATTTCCTCGAGATTCTTGTCAAGTCCTCCGCCCTTAATTTCAAAACAATTATAGGAACGATAGAAGCTTGGAGATGGTATCCAACCATCTATGTTGCTATCAAACATGGTCATTTATACTTCATCGCGACTTTCTCAAAAGAGCGATGAACTTCTAAATTAGCTCTCAAAGTTCATCATGCCTATCTCGAGGGAAACCAATAGGAAACTATTTCAAGGTAATTTGTAGCATTGTCATTAGTATTTTGACAAAAGACAAAAGGTTTTTCATTGAGAAAATTTAGGAAGAATAGCACAACCTTTTCGAGCATTATGCTCTTGCTTCCTAGTTTATTAGGATTTCTAATAACATAAAAGTAACACCAAGATCACAACAAAAACTGGGTCGAGGAATATGCTTAACCGATGCAACCCAATAAACAAGACCAAAATCGATGTTAAACCAAGCATGAAATGGTAGTTCAAACCAAGCATTTTATTTGATAGTGTCATCTAGGAATGGTACTAACAAGACGAGCACCTTCCCTATCAAGCCTTTGGACAGCTACTGTGGCCTTCAAATGCCCCTCTGTCAAGAACGCCATAGCCATTTTCTCACCAATTTCCTTCCCTTTTTCAGCATTATTCGTCAGCGCCACTGCAGTTGGCCCTGCTCCACTTATCGTGCAGCCGAAAGCTCCGGCTTCAATGGCTGCCTTCTTCACCGCCTCCATTCCCGGAATCAAAGGGGATCTCCTTGGCTCCACAATCATGTCCGAAGACAATGCCTTTCCTAATCCCATCAAATCCCCTTGCAATATTGCTGCAACCAATGCTCCTGCTTGGCTGCAATTCCAGACATGGTGAGACATCCCTATTTCGGCAGGCAAGGCGGCTCGCATTTTCTTTGTTGGTGCTTCGAATTCAGGGCTAACCAAGACGAAGAATAAGTCTTCCTCCATTGGAAACTTTAATCGAATCAACTCCACTGGCTCGTAGTTTCGTATCAGGACGAAACCTCCCATGATCGCCGGAGCTATGTTATCTGCGTGATAGCCGGAAACCTTCTCTTCCGATTTGAGTCCGGCGAGAACTAAATCCTGAACACCCAATCTCCCGCCGAAAATTCCATTAACTGCGACTGCCGCAGCCGCTGCGCTGGCAGCGCTTGACCCCAGCCCGCTACCCAGAGGCAAACCTTTCTCAAGAGAAAGAGAAAGGCCCACAGATCGGATTCCGAGCATCTTCATGACCTCAATGGCTGCGATTCCTGCGCAATTCCAAAGAGGGTTTTTGCTGAGCTTGCCCGCGTTATCGCCTATGATGTCGGCTATTGCGATCTCTCCTGGACGGACATTCGGGTCAACGCTGAGCGAAACAAAGTCTCCTAGACCGTCGACTGCGCAACCGAGGAAGTCGAAGCCCGGACCGAGATTGGCTACTGTGGCGGGAGCGAAGGCCTTGACAGAAGTGAAAACAGGTTCGGGTTCTGTGTGGACTAAAGGGGTGGTCGAGGGAAGAGATAGATTGCATCTGAATAAATGCGGGTTCGATTTGCCAACAGTGATGGTGGGAGGAAAACTGAGCTTCAATGGAGGTTGGTAGCACACAGCCATGGCAGCAGCCAGAGAGAAAGAGAGAGAGAGAGAGAGTAGGTCTAGAAATGGTTCAGAAAATGAAAAAGGCCAATTTGGGCAGGACAAGCACTCTCGACATCATCCAGTTATGATCCGACTCCGAGGTACATGATTTTTTATTATTCTATTTTAGAAGATTATAAACCTGAACCGGAACCGGAATAAGATATCCCAGGACTAAAATTTACGCTGCATTAGATGAAATCAATCAATTATCCAACACAAGAACAAGTGAAAAGTGTGTTGGATCAACTGGTTTCAAATGAAGTCTTGCTCGTCAATTCAGTCTTGATAGATCAAGCTCCCAAAAGATCCGTCTAATTCCACCACCCAAGTCGATCTTTTGGTACCCGGTTGGTTGATTTGGTCATCGAAGTTCCAGTTTTTGTCTTCCCAAAATCATTCCAAAGCTCGGTTCTCGTCATGGGGTTCGAGAGAGAAGCAATCCCTTCCTCTCGCGAGCTCCGGGCTCCTCCGCCGGGGGAAGACACGCCGCTTCCCAAGGATTCAACCCCTCTTTCCTCCCAAACCAAGACCTTCGCCAACGTCTTCATCGCCATTGTCGGCGCCGGTGGCCTTCCGTACGCGTTTAAGCGGACTGGATGGATCATGAGACTCCTCATGCTCTTCGCCGTCGCTTTCCTCACCCACCACTGCATGATGCTTTTGGTTTCCACTCGCCGGAAGCTGGAGTCTGAAAGTGGCAATTTCTGTAATATCTCTTCTTTTGGCGATCTGGGTTTCATCGTTTGCGGAAGATTTGGGAGATTGGTGGTGGATATTCTGATCATCATATCCCAAGCTGGGTTCTGTGTGGGTTACCTCATTTTCATAGGAAACACTCTCGGCGATGTTTTCAATTCCTCATCGGTCACAAATCCGAGCCCCAAGATTCTTGGATTATCCACCAAAAGCTTCTTCATCTGGGGGTGTTTCCCTTTCCAATTGGGGCTGAATTCGATCGCAACGCTTACCCATTTAGCCCCTTTGAGTATATTCGCTGACGTTGTCGATCTTGGAGCCATGGGGGTGGTCATGTTTCAGGATTTCTTCGTTTTCTTAAAAGAAAGGCCAACAGTCAAAGCTTTTGGTGGGTTCTCAGTGTTCTTTTACGGCATGGGCGTCGCTGTCTACGCCTTCGAAGGAATCGGAATGGTTTTACCCCTAGAGTCAGAAATGAGAGATAATATATGGAGGATTTGGAGCCTTGGGCTATTTCGCTTTTGGAGAAGAAACAAAAGACATGATTACTGCTAATTTAGGTCCTGGATTAATAATCAGCACTCTCGTCAAGCTCGGTCTGTCTGTGAATCTGTTCTTCACGATGCCATTGATGATGAACCCGGTTTATGAAATCGTAGAGAGGCGATTCTGGGGAGGGAGACACTGCATCTGGCTGAGATGGCTGCTTGTTTTCTTGGTCAGTTTGGTGGCTTCGTTAGTTCCTAATTTTGCAGACTTCTTGTCGCTTGTTGGAAGTGCCGTCTGCTGTACCTTGGGATTTGTGCTGCCTGCTCTGTTTCACATGCTTGTTTTTAAGGAAGAGATGGGGTGGAAAGCTTGGTCTCTAGACATGACTATTTCGGTTGTGGGAGCTGTTCTTGGAGTTTCCGGAACTTGGTCCGCTCTGTCTGCGATGTTATCTGTTAAGAGTGTGTAAGCTTCTGGGACGAAAACCGGAATTCAACCATGTCAGTCTCGGTATCTTTGATCGAGCAACTGGAATTTTGAGGTAATCTATAGGAAAGAGTCCTTCATTGACACTACAATAAATCATATGATGAGGGAAACTTCTACACTTGGCTTGTCCTGAACTGCATGTTGTTGTTGTGTGTTAGTTCTTTCTATTTTAACCCAAGTCTACATTTTGGTAAAAATAAATGTTTTTTCTCCGAAAATAATGCGCATTGCGAAAGTATTATCAATAAAGAATATAATTTCATTTAGATTTCACCAAAAAGAAAGCAGCCCTAAGGAATTTTGGACAGAAAACAAGGGAATGCACAGAAGAAGATTATGACAATGATGATGACTATCTCTAAGCACACAACTCACGACAAAAATGAAAGACGAAAATCGAGCAAAAGCCGCAGAAACTGAATCCAAACCTGGCTAAAAGGCACTCCAATTGTCGGATTCTCTTCTCGGAGTTTGATTCTCTTGCGATGATCTAAATGGCCCGGAAGAACCAAAAGGGTCTGAATCATCTAGAGGCGGAAATCTCTGCCCATAATCAAAGTCTTTGCTGCTTCGCATTGAATCGAATCGAGCTAGTGTTTCTCGCTGGGAGAAGAGTCCAGTATCTTGCATTCGGAAGGAATCAAATCTAGAAAAACTGTCATAATTATGTTCGGAACCATGAGGTGAATTGCCTGAACTGAAGAGCGGTGTACTAGGAACAGACTCGTCAAAACTAAATCCGCTCTTCTTCTGACCAAAGGCATTGGACTGTGATACATCTGTTCTGATGGGATTCAGACCGAAATCTCCAGACTCGAAAAAGTAGTTTTCTCTACTACTACTACTAGCATGACCCAACTCCTGCAAGAAAGGATATAACCAATGTTATTGCATGATTAGGATATCTTAAAATCAGAGGTCAAGCCTTGGAGAGTACTGAAAGTTAATTAGGGCATAAAATTAATACAATGCTAGAGAGCTTCATTTCAAGAACAAAAAATTAACCAGGTACCACAAATGAGCTTCAAATGCAGCTTCTAGAAGTGATCACAAGGACAAAAGGATTACCTTTTAGTATAATCCGAAAAATTGTTTGATTCAGATAGTTTCAAATGCAGATAGTATAATCCATTTCTTATATCCTACCCGCAATGTTAATACCAGATAGTTACACTTCGCTCAATATATTTACCGAGGTAGAAAAATAACTCAATTCAGGAACCCAGCAAGCCATCAGCAAGCAATTCGACAGAGATCATATTAGATAGTCTCTTGATTGCTTTCATCCAAGCATGCAAGACGGGTCAAAATAAAAAATGGCAGAATTTCCATAATCGCCTTTGCTTGAATCAGATCATTCTAATGGAATTATCTTACCATTGGAATATTTAGCATCGTTGTACTTTTTCTTTTGAATAAACAAACCAGGTGCTAGACAAACATTTATTCTGCTCAAAGAAACAAGTTAAAAAAGAACGTGCACCTTAGTCTCATTAACTGTATTAAAGCCCCACACGGAGTCCATGTCATCATTAGTATCAAATGATCCCCATGTCGGTTCATCAAAACTCTTGTCCCCGGAATATGCCGATCTTGTTCCTCCATGATCACTAACATGAATTGCAGATGATTAGACTTGAAAGCCAAGAGAGCATTCGCAATCTTTCAGTCAGTAAATCACAGTTATCTATACTATCTGGTTTTAGTAAATGGTGCCAAGAATTAGCAACGAGAAGAACAAGCATAGGAGACCAAAGATCAGTCAAAATTGAGAAACTACGTTTTAATAAAAAAAAACAAAAATATGTCAGGAGGAAATAACTTTGCGATGATTGAAATCATTCAGACATGGAAAGGCCCATAATTGATGGCTACGTCTAAAAATGAATATATCTGGTTTGTGTAAATGGTGCCAAAAGTAACAAAACTGGTCAAAAGTCATCGTGAACTAAACCCATAAAGTAGCACAGAGAAGAAAACATCCAGGATAGTAAAGATCAGACAGTAAAATACTAAGCGCAGTCAGATTTGAAAAAAAGTAAAAAGAGAAAATGTCAGGAGGGAATAACTTTGAGATGGTTATAGGTATCCAAATATAACATGGAAAAGGCAATAAATGATGGTTACATCAAAAGAAGAGCAAGCCGATAAATTATAATGAAAAGCTAGCAGAACATTATAATTAATACCTTTGAATTTCCTTATTCCGCGGGGATACATCAAAGCCTGAAGTCTTTATAAAGATAGAATCTGCAAATTCCCTTGGACTTTCAGTAGCATTACTACCAACTGGGCTGCTAGGAACACTTTTTACAGATTCAGGTTCACTTTTTGTATTGTTTGATCCATTTACAACAACTGCTTCATCAGTAATATGATGCTTTTCTCCATTGACTTCAGCGTCAGTTAAGGCTACTACTCCTGAATTATCAGCTGCCAAACTTTGCTCCTTTTGATTAGACTTCGATTTCTGTTTAGGAGGAGCCAACACATTCTGCACATCAAGTGTAAGCTCCTTCACAAAAGTAAATCCTGAAAGGTGGAAATTAAAAGTAAGTCAACATACTGGAGCTGTAAAAAACAGAAAATAAACAGAAGAATCCAAGATGACATTAGCGAGATGCTACATTATTCCTAACTGTCACGACAAAAGTGCAACTTCATTTCAATAAACCATCTACCAAAGAGAGCCAATGGTGACAAAGGAGTGGAGCAGAAGAAATTTTGACAAGGCTAGGAATAGACATGCAGAAGAAATTTTGAAGGCCTGTCAAACGATAATTTATGGTGAATTCTTGTTCCTGCGAGTGGCATCTAGCTAGAGAGTTGAAGTAGCCTTACATTAGTGTATCTGCTATTTTAGGCGTTATGTCCATAATCAATGTTTACACAATACTTTTAGGATAATGACAAGGTAAACATGGATGCCTATAGCAATCACTATTATCCATGCTCTGAAATAAGTGTAATTTTTTGCACGTACCAAATGTTATTCATAGTAGTCCAAATAGGTCCCATTTGGTGGTAAATAGATAAAATTGTTCTTCAAAGATGAGCATGGAAAATTCATGGAATTCCAATATCTAGGTCCTTTTATGAATTGTATTAATCAAGAAATTGAGGATTATTTGGAAAACCGAAAAAGAAAAGGCTAATGACAGATAAGAGCAAACTGCTTCAAGAAGACCGTGTTATGGCTCATATCAAGACATCACTCAACTAGAAGCCACAGAAGACTGGACATATGTCAAACTTTTAGAGGTTATGGTCAAACTTTTGGATGATCTTTCTGAACCATATTACCCTCCAGATGAATTTTAGTTTCTAGTTCCTGGCCTCTATCGTTGCATTGCATAATTTATAAGTTAAGTCCACGTTATGAAAATTAAGTATAATATGGCTGGAACAAGTATAAGATGACTCGTATGTTGAGCATGACTCATTAGTGTCATTGCTCCTAGTAGTGTATTTCTCACATTTACTGAATAATAACCCAAACTTATTTTCTTTATTTTCAGAAATCCCCCAAGAAGGCTTATCTATGAACCCTAATTCATCAAAAAATTTACTGCAGTATCTTTCTTAGAAAATTATACTACGTTCTACCTTCATCATCAAACTTATCCCAGTCTTCATCCCAGTCAGCAGAGCTTTCTTGGATACCAGGTTGCCAACCTTTTTAAAAAAAGAAAAACCTTTAGTAAGAAAAGGGCATTAATAATTAGAAACATGATATTTGAAACAACTAAGACCAGGTTAGGAATCCCCTCCATTCTTCTTCAAAAAAAAAAAACTAAAATGCAAATAGGCGCATCATGATATCATTTTCAAAAGGAAAATCCCACAACAATATGTCTCAACCAAGAAAAGTTTGTATCATCCCTGCGTTCAACGTGCACATAAGTTTGGGAACAAGCCATCCTTTCATTGCCATAAATTCAGATTAAAAAGTCACTCTTTTTCAAAGATTCCCAACAGGAAGTAAACAAAGACATTGATTGTTTTACTTAGATCAGAAATATCATCAGAAAAAGTTACACACATAATACTTTATAACAGGTTACATAAGCAACCATTTAAATATTGGGTGAAGCAAATTTTGATTGGTCAACGTAAATGAAAAAGAATCTCTTAATGCAGTTTTTGGGACCTTATTCACTGCCAAGACAAGAACCCAAATCACTGAACTCCAGGCAATAATGTACATGGAAGAGAAAAAATTCATAAATCAATAAAAACATTTTAACTTGTTTGAAGAGAAACACTTTTTTTGGGATCAATACGAGACGCAAAATATTTTGATGCGAGGAAAATTGAAAGCAACAAGAGACGAAAATTAGCTCCTCTTGAATCTAATTTACAATTTTTATAATCTATATGTTTGCTTGTTTGCTTCTTCATCAAATCAAGGTTGACTTATGCTAAATACATATAACAATTTAGTATGAAGACCGCTAGTGTCCAAGTAAGTTTATTGAGTTAGAATGATTGACAATTCTATGAGAAAAGTTTACCAAAAGGAAGTTCAGTTAAAGTAGTTGGCTTTGTTCGCAAACCATAAGTCTTGCATCGGTCGTTGAGTATTTTCACTAACTCATCAATATCTGACTGCACATGATCAGCACGAACCTGAACAATTTACTTATATGTGAGAATAAAATCTCAAAAGTTTGTATTTGTCAATAAAATAAAATATACCTGAAGATTATCAGCATTCCCATCTTGGTCCAATTTTATAATTGCTTGGTAATACTCCATCTTTTTCTCCTAAACAAAAGGGGAACAACTTATTGAACATATATTGCAGTATTTTGGCCTGTTTCCTAAATTAGCATGTCAAGAGCCATTAAATTGAACGATAATTTATTCATTTACAGCTGGTGCCCACCTGTATATCCCGAAAGGTTGCTTCTTCAATCATTAATTTGGAAGCTACATCTCCAATTCCCTTATACTTATCTTCATATTTCTTTGCAAGGGAATCAACCTGAAACAAATACAATTAAACTCAACATAGACATCAACCACTTGAGAGTAAGTGGCAACCAAAAAAATACCTCACGATTATCTGCCAACACCCGTTCTGTGATCTCATTAAGGCGGTTGTCACATCTACTCTTGTAAAGAATCTTATTAAAAAAGAAGAGAGTCATGGTATAAAATAACCAATGATTAACCACAAATAATTTCTACTAAGGCATGAGAGTGCAAAACCACCCATAAGAGGATATTTTAAAGTAAACACCGACCAAATAAGTATTTAAAGTTGAAGCACAAGGAAACGACACAGTGATGTGATAGAAATGCATTAAAACTATAGCACATATCTTCTGAAAGTAATATTAAATAAAAGAACTACTGAGTGAATGAAGGTTGCTGCATGGATGATATTACTAGAAACATTTTCAAATACAATGATACATGTAAATCAAAAAATATAAAAATAATATTATCTGGAAATAATTGTGCCCTTAAAGGATGGGAAACCATAGGAGATTCCCCACCTTTCATAAATTTATAGTTCATGTGTTTACCCTATTTGAAGTTAATTTCTGGTTAGAAGTAAAAAAAAATGCTTCTAAACAGATGAAAATTTATTTCCATCAGCTTTGATAAAATTTTTAAAAAAAAGACAGCATAGTGTAAATGCTACAGAGAAATGATAAAAAGAAGAAAGAAAGACCAAGAAATAGTTGCTTACAAGTTCCTGCATTTTAGCACGGTAAAATTTAATTTTCTCTTTTGACACTAAAGTTTCTTTCTCCAGTTCTTCAACCTGCAGCCAAAAAAATAAATCATGTAAACAAATGATTGACGAAATGTTCATGCGAAACAAAAGCAAAGACATTGCTTAAAAATATTTTAAAAAGATCAGTCATGCAAATATATGAAACTTAGGACGTCACCATGGTGGCATATATCATGGTTGTTGGGGTTTAAACTACCATTAGAACATAATAAAATAACAAAAAATTTGCACAGTAAAGGACAGAAGAGACAAATGAGTGCCTTTTTCTCAGCATCTGTGGCATCTTGGAACTTCATGTTAAGTGAGTTCTGCTCCTCTGTACTAAGTTGATTGACAAGATGTTTCTCTAATATTGGCACCTTTGATTTCTGCTCCTTAATCTGTAAGCTCTCATCAGCACTGGTTACAGAAGGTAGAATCGAAGGCCTAACTGTTACTCCAGTATCATGGGCCGAGTGAGTATCAGAAGCAGAAACCCCTCTCTGTTGCTGGAATCCTTCGATTAAAGAAGTGATAGTTATTTTCAACAAGTATAGAAACCAAATCAGATAAGTTGTTCACAACTAACCATTACCAGATCTAGGTCCCCAAGCAGCACTATTATCGTTTGTCATAGGAGTACTATGAGGAAAATGAGGCATGACATTGCTCGGAATAACAGCTGGAAGAGGACGACCTTCTCTGTACCTCTCCATTAAATATAGAGCAATGCAGAATTCCCTGAGAGAAAGCATGCTATCGTTATCTTGATCAGATAGGTCCCACACCTGCTTTAATATCTCTGACAGACAGTGATTTATAACAGTGAGAACTATGTCATGAACAAATTTAACTTCAAAAGTAACTTTCATGACAACATGAAAGAATGTAAAAGGCATCTGGTAAGATCAATCCGAAGATCATTAGAAAACACAAGAGAGGAAACAATGCAGAATTATCCTAAAAAAAATAACTCCAAACGGCGGCATGGACACTTGAATGCCATACCACTACTGAGATTAAGTTCATAGAGCCAATTTCAAAAGTTTAATAAAGCACTTTTTAATTGGATTTCAGATACATCGCACTTTGAAATTCAAAGGGCCACTCAAAAGTTTAATACCAATCTCATTTAAATTCTCAATATTTCTATATGACTGCATGGTGACACCTGATACATTAGTGCCAACTAAGAGTAAGTAGATAGAACTAATTTCTAAAAGTAGAATAAAACATATTTCAAAGGAATGTTGAAAAATCGCACTCTTGAGATCCAAAGCACTAAGCAGCACACATAAATTTAAATATGACATCCACCGTCGAAGACTCAGTACTGGTACCCTATCTTAAAGGATTAAAAGCTGACAGTTTAAACCGATTGGATACGATCCAATATAAAGTATTAGAAGTCAGCATGATTGGGAGAAACAGTTGCTCCTTTTTAGAACTACACTAGGGTTCAACCATAGTTTGCGTGCATAGCGCTCTTTGTAATTACAAATCAACCATACACAAAATGTTAATAAGAAATAAAAAATCAAAAGTCACTGTAAATGACGTTGCTATGCTTCTTTGATTATAATTTACCTCTTGGCATTCTCCAACTCAAAAACAAATCACGAGCTTCTGCCCCAGAAATTTTCCCATCTTTATCTTTGTCTACTTCGACAAAGACTTTGGTATACTTCTGAACATCATTCTGTGTCATGCTAGGCCATGGATGTGGGGACTGACTGGAAACAGGCATCTCCGACCCAGGAAAAGGTCCAGACAAAGAAGGGCGAGTTAGGACCTGTTGATTTGGCCTGAAAATTACCTGAGGCTGCTTCAGGTGACCACCATCAGGTTGCTTTGGGAACGAATTCCCACTAGAATCAACACTGGGCCCCAATGAAGAATGTATCCCGGGCGGTCTTGGAATATTGGCTGATAAAATTCCCCCAGAGGAAGAATCTTGCCTCAGAGGAGGTGGAGTAGCAGAAAATACATCATCTCCAAAAAATGAGTTGGAAGCAACACCATTACCAGAAGTACCCACTACTCTCGGATCCTTAGTTGGTGGTCCAGAAGGTCTCATCCCAGAGGATGGAGGTCTAGGTGGTAGTGAAGCTGTGGCTGCTGATGTTGATACTCCAAACCCTAGTTGAGAAGTGGAAGAAACAACTCCTTTGTCCGGAACTTGTGAGGGAATTCCTTGAACTCCAACCCGCCCACCAACCCAATCAGTCGAGACACCAGAGCTTGGAGATGAATTCCTTGCAACAATGCCACTTTCTGCAAATCCTTGTTCGCCAATATTTTGGACGGGCATGGAACTAGTCATTGATGTAGTTTGTGGCGCCCTTATAAATTGATTTGCTTGAAAAGAAACCTGTTGCTGATTTATACCATCAGCTGAAGCAACTTGTGGTCCTCTAAATGCAATGTTTTGGGAGGATATGGGAGTGCCAGTCCCAATCTGAGAGGCAGGTGATGCTGCAGCAATATTGAGCTGAGATGGGGACATGGCAGATACATTGATTTGTGGTGCGGGTATTTTAGCTGAAGCTGGCCCATATAATGCTGTTTTCACAATTTCAGGAGTTAATTCCCACTTTTTTTGTGCCACCGTGGTCAGTTTGAGGGCATTATAAAACTCTGATCGACCAAGAGAACCAATCTGCCTCGGATCAGCCAATGCCCATATCTGCAGATGGAGTAACAAACAGGTATAAAATCACCTAACAACGTTCTACACATGAAAATAACATTTCATGAGACCTAATAAATAAACCGCTCTATCTCTAATCACAAAGCTAAAGCAATAAGATGTAATGTTAAAGTCCTTACAATAAATATAACTTTCATTCTGATTGATAAAAAAGCCTACTATATATGATAATATTCTGGATGGAAAATACCAAAGGAATAAATAAATGACAAACCTACTTGGATGGCAGTTACTGTTTTCGCGATAAAAAATGGTAAAATATAGACAACAGGGTGAGCTCGAAAAAAAAACAACTCAATCTTCATTAAATAAGCAAGGCATTGAATTACGGTGGATTTTATGTAGGTTCAGCATTATAAATAAACACATTAACCGTTAAAAAGGTTTGAATGAACATGTTTAGAGTACAAAGCTCAGTAAAAGTAATACTATGCTACAATTTAAGGACGAGATGCAAAGGAGAAAATGAAAATCTGTTACAATTCCTTCTCTCCTGTTTGATATGCATACCATTATCAAGTTCAAGCCACAAATAAACACTTATAAAGCCTCGACAACAACAAACACATAATTAGGCAATAGCAGAATTTCGATAAAACTGACAAAAATGATAGCATAATTACGCAAACAAAGTTCATATAACATCTCCAAGTTAAAACTAACAGCAAAGTTCCAAGTTAATAAAAACTATAATCAACACGATTCCGACCTAGTCCCGTCGATAAACGGTCATATAACTCATACCGACGCAATAGCAGGTCGCACTCGCACAAAGAAGGCAACAGAATTATAAAAAATATCTATTAAGCCTATAGCAACGATGCATATACCTGCGCAAGAATCTGTTTAGACAATCCAGAGCCTTGGAAGAAAGCGACAGCTTCAGCAGCACTAATACGACCATCCCGGTCCAAATCAGCTCGCTGAAAATAGGCCTCAAACAGATCCGTATTCGGCGCTTGATTCTGCGCCGTCGCCATCAGTGGATTCAAAACTGGCAGACGCAAACCGTTATCGGATCAAGAAAATGAAAACCCCGAAGTACAGAGCGTGAGCCAAGAAAAATTCGAGGAAATGATAGTCACAAGATGGATCAGGACCGACTGAAATCCGTAATCCAAATACGCACAAACAAGAAATGACAGGCCTCTGTGAAATTTCTATGGCCTACTCGTCCCTCTTCCGGTTCATAGGAAAAGGAAGAACAAGAAAGAAGAAGAAGAGTGAACAAAATGGATCGGACATCGACGAATTTGGCTTTGTGAATTGACAGTTTTTATCTTTTTCGCGCTGTAATTACGTAACTGCCATCATTGTTCAACGGGCCTGGTACTAGTTGTAGGCGCACTCGGGCCCGCGTATGAAAATGAAAATTGATAACCGAGTACTACCTTATCTTATTAAAGTGTAATTATTATATTAAATTTTAAATGATTAAACATTAAACCAATAAATATTTAAACTTATCATGTAAATAAGTACGTAAAATTAGAAGAAAACTTTTAAGAGTAGCACCTTGATGGTCAGTTGAAAATGTCAAGGGCTATAGAAATCTGCCACGTGTAATTCTCAGTAGAAAATTGTCGTTTTGCCGAACGACCACCCGTAGAGTACGAATTCTCTACAGGCACTACCAGGACACGTGGAAGAGTCCTAGTTGTCCGTTTGCAACTATCACGTGGCGGTCGTGCTTCTTTTTTCCAAAAACTAATTAAATAAAAATTTAAAAAACTTTATTTTTTTTCGAAACGAAAAATAAAAATAACACCCCGTTTGTTTACAGAGGGAGAGAAGGGGGAGGGGGGAGAGCACAAATGGGTAAGGTAGTGGAGAGGAAGAAGAAGAAGAAGAAAGGACGGCCTTCTCTGTTAGATCTTCAAAAACGCACAATCAAAGAACAGTTGCAGCTCCAGCAGAAAAGCTCCAACCACAAATCTGACACTCGCTCTAGCCCTAACTCCAGAATTGCCACTGCTGTTCGGCGATCTACTCGCCGAAACACCGTCTCCGACACGCTATCTCCGGAGGAGGAGGGGGAGGATTTTGACGAACCGGAAGACGACGAAGAATTGACTGGGAAGCACCGTGAGAAAAAGCTCAAGCTTGTCCTCCGATTGACATCTCAGAAATCTTCTATGGATTCTTCGTCTTTGAATTCGGGTGGCCGGGATTCGAATGCGGAGGGGGATGACGACGCGTCAGCTAATAAGAAGCGAAACATCAACGCAATCAGAGATGGATCTGGGCTCAGAAACCTCGAGAAGGTATGGAGGTCACTGATGGCTTTGGGAGAAAAAAGCTGTTATTTTTAACCATCTTTTTTGGAGGGGTCTATCTTTTGGTGGGAGTTGCAGTTGTTATCGAGAGATTTATTGATTTGGGAGTGGGCATGGGAGAGAATACGGTTGACCTTTTTTTAAAAAAAGCTCCTTAAATTTTGCACCTTTGAACTTCGTTGGCTGTTTTCTAGAATACCGATGAATCCGATGACTGGGTCTAGCTTCTGAAATTCATTCGTTGAATTTGACGAAACGAAAGACTTCTTTCAGTTTTCTTATAGAATCGCAGTATCTGGTTTGTTAGCATTTAAGCTGTATTTATCGTACAAACAATAATGATTTGACAGTCCTACTCCTGGCTGAAAAAGTTCCGAGTTTGTCTTTTCTTTTCCATAACTATTTCACACCCTTCTGGATCTTTGGACTTTGAAGGTCCAGGCTACTCTTTTTTTCGCTGACACTTCGGTTTTCCACTATTGGTTGACAATAATCTGGACGATCATCACTGATTTTTTTTTTTTTTTTTCAGGGTGAAAAGTCTAATTCTACTGCAAAACCGACAACAACCCAAGGTTTGCTTGTAATCTCTGTTACCCATCACTCCGAATCTATCTTTAGTATGATTTAATATTCAATTACGAGTAGGGGCGAAGTTGGATTTGGGACCCTCGACTCCTTTGCCGGATGAGAAGCTTTTACTGTTCATCTTGGACAGGGTTCAAAAGTGCGTTTTCAATCTTCATCAGCTCGCTTTTTTTGTCGTTTATTTCAATGAGACTGTTTTAGAATTTAAAAATTAAATTGAATTTCAGGAAGGACACATATGGTGTGTTCTCTGAACCTGTGGACCCGGAGGAGGTTAGTTTGTATACGATGACGCAACAGATTTTATGATTTTTTTTTCTTAATGTTCGAGTTTTCATTTCACGTCTGTAGCTTCCCGATTACCATGAAGTTATTAAGAACCCGATGGATTTTACGACAGTGAGGAAGAAGCTTACCAGCAGAGCTTACGCGAAATTGGAAGAGTTCGAGGTGTGTTTTGGTACATGTCGAGGTTTTTGTGTCTATTGCTGCTGAAATTACCCTCAAATGATTAACCAAGATTACACCTTTTTTGAACCCTATTCTCTGCACATTCTTGCTACCTCTTTTCTCTTACAGAAGACGGATTTACACTTGCCTGTTAAAACAATTTCTTTTCCTTTCTATCATTGTGAGTTATTCAATAGTAGGAAGAAAATCATGTTTATCTGGGTTACATTGTCACTGTCATTGGAGGTTGGATTATCATTTCATTGTATACACCATATATAAATCATATTGAAATTTCATTTGCTTTTAACAGTCATATCGTAATTGGTGAATAGAATTTCTAGCGTTTTTTGTTGATATTAAATTGGTGACCTTTGAAAAATTATAATCCCAAGAAATGTTATTGGTTTTGATAAGACTTATTTTCAACAGCCAATGCAAATTTCTTTCTGATTTTTCGAGAAATCTTAGCCCATATTTATTTCTTGCAGAAAGATGTTATCTTAATCTGCTCGAATGCAATGCAGTATAATGCTCCAGACACCATCTATTTTAGGCAGGTATGGTTTTCTCACATTTCCACCCTCCAAATCAAAGCGTTTTTCATGTCTGAGATTAAGTCCGCTGTCAGGCACGATCCATACTGGAATTGGCGAAAAAAAGCTTCAGGAATTTAAGACAAGATAGTGCTGATAATGATGAACAACAACCTAAAGTAGTCAGGCGAGGAAGACCACCGACTAAGAATTTGAAACAGCCAATCGGTCAGTCATTCTCTGATCGCGTAAGTTCAGAGTTCTCTGATGCTACTCTTGCTACAGGAGGAGAAAACAGATATTACGATCTTAGAAAAGGACCCCACCTTTCGGAGAAGGCTGGTTCAGCCGAGTTTTTAGGGAAATTCCCTGGTTCTCGCGGTACTGATGCCAATTTGAATTGGTTGAATGAAAACAGATTCGAGAGAAACGATGATTTTGCTGGTATGGAAATTTGGATTCAGCTTTGTTCATTATTTCAATTTTGAAATCCACTTTCTTTACAGGTTCTTCGATGAAAAGTTACTCGACGAAGCAAGGGAAAAAAACGATTGCACTGGACGAGAACAGGCGAAACACGTATAAGCAATTCCAATCATCAAACGGTGGAGGGGAGACGTCGGTTATGAGGACATTTACGCGAGAGAGAAAGCAACTAATGCCTGTATGCCTAAACACGAGTTTCTCAATTCATATCTTGTGAGCTTCCTTGTTCCCAACTGACTTTGCTGTCTGGTGAATCAGGTGGGGCTTCATTCGGACCTAGGTTACCCCAGGAGCCTTGCTCGATTTGCTGCCAATCTCGGGTCAGTTGCTTGGAAAGTTGCTTCGAAGAAAATTGAAAAATCCTTGCCACCTGGAGTCAAGTTCGGCCATGGTTGGGTCGGAGAAAACGATGTCCTGCCAACAAGGCGATTGCTATCATCTTCGGCTGTAGCTTCTTCCACTCCTGCAATTAAAGATTTTTGTGATGGACCTTCCATGGATTCCGGCTTGGAAAGAAATATAAGCTTGCCTCCTTCGGATTCAGTCTCTACTGAATCTCCTGAACCCCTCACCGGAAAAGGGTATGATATGGATAGCAGCAGCATGAATCCAAATCATTCCATACCTTCATTTCAGGTTCATAAAAGTCACTTGCAACCTGGTCGTAATGGGTGTAGTAACAGCACCTTTGGCTTCAACCATTCGGATCAACTAGCAAAACTAATCGGATCGGCCGGTTTGCTTCAGTCAATATCTAAAACTATCAACTCCGACCCCACGACAACGAGCAGTTTAATTCGACCAGATCCCGAGTTTTATCAAAGTGCAGGCAAGATGAATTCTGGCACATTGTTTAGAAGGGACGAGGTGTTGACACCTCAGACCAAAGATGATCCGGGTCCTCCGGATCTAAATGTTGGATTTCAGTCGCCAGGCTCACCTAGCTCGAGCCGAGTCTGAGTGAGCAGCGCAGCCTGAACCGAATGCCTTATTTTTTCGGTCATTTTGATTTAACCATAGAACGGTGGGTTTGATTCATATTGGTCAAGGTGTTGACTGTAGATCGGACTTAGTTGTATTGTAAGAGATTAGTCTTGTACAGATTAAGATTTAGAAATGTAAAATTTGAATTTTTTAACTACCCTTATTCTACTATCATTATTTGAAACATGACTGCATAATAATATACTTAATAAGATAAATATAAAATTATCTCGGTGAATAGTAATTTACACACTAAATATGAAGATATTTATAAAGATATTTTAAATTTTAAAAGTCTTCATTGACCACCTTAAATTTTACTATAATTGTAATAGACATATTTAATCATTTTTTTTTTACTAATTCTCATATTATTTATTTATTTAATTAATGCATTCTATCAATTAATTATAGAGTAAAAATAAATTTTGACCTTTAATTTTCAGAAAATAGGCCAAATCGGACCTGATTTTTCGGAAAACAAAATTTGGACTATTTGGACGCAATAATTCTTGCCCCATTCGTCCGATCATGCCTAACTCAGGCGCATCATGCCTCACACGGACGCATCATTCAAATTTTTTTTTAAAGTTTTCATTTTTAATTAATTTGACTAATCAAATCTTATTGAAATAACTTGAAATTTTTACCACACATTTAAAACAATAAAAGACACTACTCTGAAAGTTTTTAAATTTTTTCAACAACTGTACGATTTAATATAATTTTGTTAATACATAAACAAAAATATTTTGTTAAAATTACATACGGTAATAAAAATTCTTGAAACTTATATCACATATTTATAGCACTGTAAGACAATATAACACAAAGTTTCGTGAATTTTCAACAATGGTACGATTTACTATAATTTGTTTAATACATAAACAAATTAATTTTGTTACAATTACGAACATCAATAAAAAAATCACAAAACTTTGTGTAATATTTTCTTACAGTGCTATAAGTGTGTGATAGAATTTTCAAGAATTTTTATTACCGTATGTAATTTTAAAAAAATGTTTTTGTTTATGTATTAAAAAAATTATAGTAAATCGTACAGTTGTCGAAAAACTTTGAAAACTTTCACAATAGTGTCTTTTATTGTCATAAATGTGTGATAAAAATTTCAAGTTATTTTGATAAAATTAATTAAAAATTAAAAATTAAAAAAAAAATGTTGCATCTATGTGAGGCATGATGCGTTAGAGTGAGGCATGATCGGACGAATGAGACAAAAATTCTTGCATCCGAAGAGCTCAAATTTTGTTTTCGGAAAACTCAGACCCGATTTGTCTTATTTTCTAAAAGCTTAGGCCCAAAATTTATTTTTATTCTTAATTATAATAAAAAAGAGTAAAAAATGATAAATTTTGAAAATTCTTATTTTTTATGAATTAAAATTAATAAAAATTATAATGACAATATATTCGTTACAATTATATAAAGTCAAAGAGCTCACTATTGATATTTAAAGTTTGAGGTGTCCGTCATAAATATTTATATAGTTGATGATTAAAATTGATATTTACTCGAGACTCTTTAAAGATGGGCACAATTACTTCTGTGATGGCAAATGTGTAAATGCATTTAGGATTAAGGGTGAAGTGTGCAGCTCATCTACCCATCTGGTAAAGCGCGGGTTAGTTAAATTCAGTGAACTGGGAACGTAGTGGTGGAGGGAGACGACGCCGGACTCTATCACCCCATACACCTCTTTTCTCTCTCCCTCGCCATGAAAGCTTTTCGAAGAAGAAACTTAACGAGTAGCATTTCGGTGCTTCTCTCCTGCATCTTATTGGTTAAGGTTCAATTTCCTCTCTATCATTTCTTATTTTCAAGTATATTATTCTTCCTCATCGTGTTGGTTAAGGTTCAATTTCCTCTCTATCATTTCTTATTTTCAAGTTTATTATTCTTCCTCATCTTTTTGGTTAAGGTTCGATTTCCTCTCTATCGTTTCTTACTTTCAAGTTTATTATTCTTCCTCTGAGGATCTGCCCCTGGAGGAAAACTGTAATTGGGATGCTGTGGAAGGACTCAGCGCGATTGCGGATACTTTTGCTGGTGGCATTGACGTCATCTGGCTCCCGATCGGTGCTAATTATTCAGATCTTCTGCAAAATTCTGAATTAACGTTTATTTTTAAGTCATTTTACGCCACGAACATTTCGATTAGACTTGAGCGCTCCCTTTTCTCTTAACTGTTGAAATAACGGATTTTATTGTAAAATTGTGTTCTAGTGTTGTCTCTTCTTATATTAGTAGTCCTATTTGTTGTTTTGTTTGTACAGGTTGTCTTCCATCTTGATTTCAGCTGCGCAGGCGCATATGATTCTTCAACTATGTATGAATGCTTATGGTTCCATATCATATTTTTGGTCTTTATTTTCTCTTCAAGTATTTGGAGTGTATGTTTCTTTTTGTAAGTTGAACTAAATATTGTTATTTTTCATGAAACTGAAGTGAAACTACAGAGAATCGGCTGCCATATGACTGTGATCTGTGTGTAGACGTAAAGGTAGCCTATCTATATTTCTTTATTTCACTTTCCATTTCCTAAAACGTCTGTACCTTAAGAGACAGACTTTTTAATGGTTCCATATATTTTGTCTCTTGGTGTTTTCATTTTGGTGGTTTGGGAGCCTATGCCGAGGAACGCACTCTAATTTTGATGGGTCATATTTTCGTCTTTAGTTGGTCTAGTCTCTCATCAGTGAGTGAGATTTTGTTGTTATTTGATACGAGTTAGGTTTCATATGTCTTTTATATGCATGTTTCTGAAGGCTTCCATCATTAAGTGATGATGAGGTTTCTCAGAAGAAAGATATATTCTTTTCCTTGACTCATGATATTATCACTTTGTGACTTAAATTTTCATGGATTAGAATTTTTTTTCTGAGAGTTATATGTTTTCTTTTGAGTTAGCGATCATGAGATATTAGATGTGGCTAATATCGACTTGTAGGAAGATTGTAATTTAGTCAAAACACTTTCAAAGGGAAACTTTATGAACGAGTAGGTAGATAGTCAATTTCATTCCCTTCATTTCAGTTGTAAGTTAGAACATCTTCCGCTTCTTGACCATTTGCAATATCTGCAGGAGGAATCTGCTATTGGAATCAGCAATCATCCCGATGCCAAGGTGTTACCTTATTTATTCATTTTCAATCTCTTTCATATCCCAAATTTATCCTTTTAACATAAATATGCTGCAGGATGTTGACATATTTACAACCTTCACTGATGTTTCTGGCGCTTTACAAACTAGAACGGTCAAAATGAAGGATTTATCAGCTTCTTGGGTTTTGGAAAATGCAATGGATGAAAATAAAACTCATGCAAAGAGTTCGCAGGTAGCTTCAAGTAATCTGAACATGAACGACTAGTTTCTGCTCTAGTTTTTTTTAGTAAACTTTCTTAGAGTGTGATAGTGTTGATGGTGTGTCAAATTACTTTATTTGAAGGTAAACAATATATGTTCTATCACTTTTGAAAAGCCATCTGACCACTTTCATCAACTTTCATGTCCATTATAAATTTATAAGTGCACCAAGTTTCTTATCTGTGAGGGGTTCATGCACGCACGTATAATATTTATATCTGTCCTTCAGAAGGATTCACTAGACAATCAGTCAACATTTCAAAAGCTTTCCCAACAGACTATGGACGAGCATCAACCTAGAGAAGACATAGTTTCTCCAGATTTATTATCAATGAACCCAGTGAAGCTTAAGCGCAGGGTGTGTGAGACGATTTTATTTTTGTGCATCTGCATTTTGATTTGCATAATGCAATATAGGTTTTCATAGTTCCTAGTCTTTCAGAAAATGCGGCAGGAGAGAAGGGCCCTTAGATCTGAAGAATTAAGTCGACAAGATAAAGACACTGACTACCAGATGGCAGATGCAGCCATTGAGAAATCAAAAAATTTTGACACTACTGTGAAAGGAAAGTATAGCATATGGAGGAGAGATTATGAACTCCCAAATTCTGACTCCACCTTGAAACTTATGCGAGATCAGATTATAATGGCCAAAGCTTATGCTAATATAGCTAAGTCTAAGAATGAGACTGATATTTACAATTCTCTTATGGAACACTATCGAGAAAGCCAACATGCTATTGGCGAAGCATCTTCTGATTCTGAGCTTCTCTCAAGGTACAGAACACTTCGTTCATGTTTCTTCTTAACTGTACTCAGTTTTTTCAGTGAACTCATTATTTGTTCACTTTATAGTGCACTTGATCGAGCTAAAGCTATGGGGCATATTCTAGCAATAGCCAAAGACCGGTTCTATGACTGTATAACCGTGTCAAGGAAGTTAAGAGCCATGCTACAGTCAACTGAGATGAACATAGATACACAAAAGAAGAAAAGTGCATTCTTGACTCAGCTGGCAGCCAAAACAGTTCCCAAAGCACTGCACTGTCTTCCTTTACAGCTTGCTTCTGACTATTACCTTCAGGAATACCATAAAAAGGATCATGTCGACAAGGCAAAAGTTGAAGATTCTTCTCTTTATCATTATGCAATTTTCTCGGATAATGTCTTGGCAACATCTGTGGTGGTCAATTCTACTGTGCTCCATGCAAAAGAACCCGAGAAACATGTTTTCCATATAGTCACAGATAAACTGAACTTAGCTGCAATGAAGATGTGGTTTTTGGTTAATTATCCTGGCAAAGCAACAATCCAAGTTGATAACATTGATGATTTCAAGTGGCTGAATTCATCTTACTGCTCTGTTCTACGTCAACTTGAATCTGCAAGACTCAAAGAGTTTTTCTTTAAAGCAAATCATCCTTCCTCTCTTTCTGCTGGTGCCGAAAACCTGAAGTATAGAAATCCAAAATATTTGTCCATGTTGAATCATCTAAGATTTTACCTTCCTGAAGTTTACCCAAAGTTAGATAAGATCTTATTTTTGGATGATGATATCGTGGTTCAGAAGGATTTGACTCCTCTTTGGTCTATTGACTTACGAGGGATGGTGAATGGTGCAGTTGAGACCTGTAAAGAGAGTTTTCACAGATTTGATAAGTATCTCAACTTCACAAATCCAAAAATCTCGAAGAACTTTGATCCAAACGCATGTGGATGGGCATTTGGAATGAATATGTTTGACTTGCAGGAATGGAAGGAACAGAACATCACAGGAATATACCATTATTGGCAAGATCTGGTAAACTTTTGCTCAACTTTTAGCATTTTATCTCCCCTGCAGTTTCAATTTAATCCGGGCAGAATAGTCTTTAGTATTCTGTTTGTGCTTCTTTGAGGTATCTGGCAGATTTACTGATGTTTCATCATAGCTAGCTTTCTAAAGACTCGTATTGTCACTCCTTTGTTAATTCCATGTTTTTGTTTGCATAAGATTCTCAACTTCACTTGAAACCCCACATTTTTTGCATTCATTATCTCTCAAACTCGGCTCTGATTTGTGAACTGTTTCGCAGAATGAGGATAGAACTTTGTGGAAACTCGGATCACTGCCGCCAGGACTCATTACCTTCTACAATCTGACATACCCGCTTGATCGAGGGTGGCACGTGTTGGGTCTAGGATATGACCCAGCCTTGAACATTACAGAAATAGAGAATGCAGCTGTTATACATTACAATGGAAACAACAAGCCATGGTTGGATCTGGCTGTTCCGAAGTACAAGCCATACTGGTCTAAATACGTTACGCCTGGCAACCCTTATCTCCAGCTCTGTAACATCAGTGAATAACACGATGTTCCTCGTAGTTTTTCCCCATATTTTACCAGCTATTTAGTTAGGAACACTGCAGGAAGATGGTAAAAAAAATGGTGTCTTGAATGATGCTGAGGTAGGAAAGTAAACTCGGTCTAGATAACACGACACGGATCAGAACTGTTCCTCGTGTTTTATGACCGTATCTGCTTCCCAATGGTGCCTGTCGTTCTTGGATACGTGGAATGGAGATTTATTTGTAAATTTGTCCGAGCTGCCACTCGTCCTATTTTTCAAAAAAGTGTATATTCAGGAGAATACAAAACTATATCGAAACCGTCAATTTTAATTTAATTTTGATCATAATTTTTTAAAAATTATGATTTATGTATTGATACCGTTTTTAGAAGTAAAAAAATTGTGAAATTGTAATCGAGATTATGTGTAAAAAAAGTTTTAAAATCAAATAAAATTCGACACAAATTCTAATAAAATTTGATATAAATCTTAAAATTAAATATAAAATTTAAATTTCAAAGTATCGAACTGGCTCGCTGGGCTTGGATTTTCCTGGCTCATGAGCCCAGGTAGATTTCTTCCCTCCGTCGGTAGCTGGATCTCCTGAGCTCGCTTCATCATTCTCTCGTCGTTGTCCCATTGTTTCCGCTCTCGTTCGTCATCGTCGTTGCCGAGTTGGTGCAAGCCTACAGGAAGAGAGAGAGAGAGAGTATTAGGGCTGCGGGAGAGGGGAAAGAGAGACAGAGAGTAATTGTATTATTAGGGCCGCCGGCTGCCGGAGAAATGAAAAGAGTGGAAAAGAGAGGGTAAAAAATGAAAAAAAAATTAAAAAGTTTATTTTTAAATTAATCTTAATAAATCTTTTGTTTATAATAGATACCCTTTATGTATTAATTTATAATTACAAATATAAATAAATTCAAATTTTAACTTACTGGAGCGATGCCGTTACAAGAGACCAACAACGAGATGATACTTTGGCGGAGGTGTTCAAAAATTTAGAATTGAAAAACTATTGATTTTTTAAGTTTTAAGTTGTAATTTTGTATACTAGTAATTTTTTTGCACGTGATTGACAATTATATGTATCTAATATGTAGTCATGTAAATGTCAAATTTTTTGTACAATTTAATTTTTCAACGATATGTAATTTTTTGAAATAATAATACTAAATGTTTAATCGTTCATCTTTTTTTTAAATAATATAATCTTTATTAAATTAAATATAAATTAAAATTTTTTTTCGTATGCTAAGCTCGTTTAGCTCGACTGGTTTAGGTTGAAATGTCGAACAATTGCTGGCCCAAAATCGAAAAAATGAAAACCCAAACCTAAGCCCAACGCTAAACACTTAACTGAACCAAAATCTCATATTGCACCGAATCAAAAAATTGGAGTTCTAGTCGGTTTGGTTTTAGTTTTCAAATATAACACCGAACCAATGTCCGTCCAACCCCAATCCCCCGAAAACGGACCTATTCTACCCAAAATCGTGGGTTGTGAGCCCACCAGCTGGCTCATCAAAGCTTTAAATATTTGGAATGGATATGTGCTCCTTAAATCTAGCAGTACTTAGATTTCAGTTGCCATTCTCTCTCTTCGTTAACATTCGGGTTATCTTGTTGCATCTTGATAGTTGATCTTCTCTAACTCAGTTTCAAAAATAATAAAATAACTTTAAAGATTTTCACATAAACTTCAAAAGAATCTGAACATGAACTACTGGTTTCTGCAGAATTCTCGTCGCAGAAACCAAAAAAAAATGATAACTTTGTAATTGTGTTTGCTTAGCTCGCAAAAGATCTCGATCATCGTTGCAATCTAATCCCGAAGAGGAGTATGAAACAAGAATCAGATGACTTGGGCTCGTCTTCCTCGTCGGGAACCTTGTTCAAATCAATCAGCGGACGACCTTTCTCTATTCTATCAGTTTCCACCTCTGGTTTTTCATCCTTCTTGTTTTCGACGCCAGATTCTTCAACAGAGTCCACATCCTCCTGGTTTTCTTCAGCCTTGTGCGGCGGCGGCAACGGCGGTTTACTCCCGCGCCATGTGCGCTCCGGGTGGATCCTGTAGTGGCCGAAAAGCGCCTTCCGGGACTGAAACTCCCTTCCGCAGACACAACATGTTTGCATGGTCGGTGAGTTTAGGGCGAGATCTGGAGTTCTTTGCAATCTCGCTGAATCAATCAGCATCAGCAACGAAGAAGGCTTGCTGGGTTTACGTAAAAGACGACGCTTTCTCCACGCTAGAAACTCACTTAACTCTGAAACCTTGAACGAAGGCCAATATTTATAGAAACAATTCTCTATTATCTTTTAAAATATTTTGAACGTTAGAAATTAATTTTAAAATGGATTAAGTTTTAATTATTTGATTACATTAATATATTTAGATATCGGCAATCGATAATATTGCCCTTTTATTAACGTGGCTTATCAATACTAGTATTCGAGTTACATCGAAGTCGAACAATATTCACCCTAACCTTAATTCTATGGAAGATATCTATAATGCGTGTTCGTCAGCGTTCAATATCAATTTCTGCATCAAACAAATTATATAGTTGGCGATTAATCTTCAAATAACTTCAAATCTTTATCAAATCTTGATTTGATTTGCCAAATATCAAATCTGGCATAGCTAAAAATCGTGGGTTTAATCTGCCATATCAAGTCTACTCTTAAAACTCTTATAATTTCATCGTCTTTATTTTACTATAATTATATAATGAATTTTGATTCAAAACGACACTTGGTGATGGTATCATCGAAGAGTATTTGTATTTTGTAGTCTTGGTTGGCCCGAGTTTCTTCGCTCTCGGCCTCAGACCCTGGTTTGGGCAATGGTTCGGTTAGTCCAGAGCCCAATCGCATCCTACCAAGTCATCTTCAGTTGAGCCTTCCGAGTCTTTCTTGAGAAATGGGCCTAGGCCCAAAAAATTGGCTTCTTGGGAACACGTGGTGTGCACGTGCGTAAGAACAATTGGAGGAAAATCTATACAATTTCGGATCCCGCCAATAGACCTATCTTTCAATAACAGGAAAACTCGATTCAGTCGAGCATTAGAAATGTAGCCGGAATTCATCTGCTTAAATTGAGAGCAATCTGCATCGTAAGCTCGCAGAGCCCAGTCGAGGATCCGCGGCAGTGAAGATAAGCCATGGAAGAAACTTTCAGGCCAAGTCTCGCTAGGAATGCTTTCGCCATGCCTCGGAAGTCGGAACAAAGAATCTTTTTGCTGTTAAGCCACGACGCTCGATTGTTCAAGCCCCTCGTCTCCCAAGCATTGCCGCCAGAAGTTGCGAGATCACCTGCTTTCAGAAAACAATCTATTTACAGAGAGTGATGCGTTGTGGTGGAAATTGCATAGAGCTCAGGAGCCTGCAGGAATTTGTACAGTGTCAGCAGCATGTGAAACATGTCGTTTATGGTACAAATGAGATTCTCACCGGAGGAGATTCTGTCAATCAGCTTGCATTATTGGGTTAGAAGATGGGATTGGGAGCTGTTGCTTCTTCAGGTCAATAATGCATGACCCTTCTGTATGTTCTTTTGACTTCCAGTATTACAGACTATAGGATAACTAATAATTTTATATTGCAGTAGAAGAAATTAAGATATGCAATATAAATGATGATGCAGGAACTGACAAAATATCAAGAAAATTCATTTTTCTGTTTTCTTTTCAAATTTTATTCTCTCTTTGGGAGCTAGTTTTCGTTTTCTTTAGATCTATGTGGCAGAATCTTTTTGGTATTCCCATTTTAGTCTTTTCATATTTGTCATCTCCTTCTTAATGCCCTGATTTGGCTCTAACTTTAAACATACTGATCCATTTAAGAGCTTTTTTCCACTTCTCTTTTCTCCTCAAACCAACTATCCATCAGCAGATATTCTCAATCTTCTTTTATCCTAGACATTTACCCAGAGAAACAATGTGGTCAGTCCAATCGGTGATATTGGCTTTATTTATCATATGCATCACTTATTTGCTGATCAAATGGAAAAATGCCAAAAGCAACCAAAAGCTTCCTCCTGGTTCAATGGGTCTGCCTCTAATTGGAGAAACCATCGATCTAATCGTCCCTGGCTACTCCCTTGATGTTTCTCCATTTATAAAAAGGAGACTGCAGAGGTAAAAATCATAGAAATCCAGCCCTTTTTTATCATAATTTAGACAATTTGGTTTTATTTTTCTCTATTTGTAGATATGGCCCGATTTTTCGAACCAAGGTGGCAACTCGTCCTGTCGTACTTTCAGCTGACCCGGAATTCAATCATTTCAGGAAGGGAAGTTGGTGGAGGCATGGTACTTGGATTTGTTTGCTAAGGTGTTTGCTCGAGGGGAAAATAAGCCTAATGGAGCTCAAATTCACAAGTACATAAGAAACTTAGCTTTGAGTCATTTTGGTGCTGAGAGTCTCAAAACAAAGCTTCTTTCTCAGCTGGAACAAATGGTTAACACGACTTTGAGCAGCTGGTCAAGCTGCCAAAGCATTGAAGTCAAACGCTCAGCTTCAATTGTAAATCATTGCTACTATAATTTGTTTATTTTAATGAATAATTTGTCTTTACTCTTAGCTACGTTGTTTTATATGCATCACTTCTGCAGATGGCTCTCGAATATGGTTCAAAACAGCTATTTAGTTTTGACAATGACAAGGTCTTAAAAGAATTAAGCGACAAGTACATTAACTTCTCCAAAGGCATCATGTCTTTTCCGGTGAATATTCCGGGAACTGCCTACCATCAGTGCCTGAAGGTATGCTGATCCTAGATTTTCCTTCTTTGTGCCTCAATTTTATAATGTGAGCATGATGATTGATGTTGTGAAGTTTATTAGGATCACAAGAAGGCTTTGAAAATCTTGATGAATGTCTTGACCGAGAGACGAGACTAGTTGTCGTCGGGGGTGCAATACGGAGATGCACTAGATCAAATGATTGAAGACGTCGATCAAGAAAATTATTTGACAGACAAATAGTGTGACACCGGGATTACTCCGAAGAGCTCTAGAAGATATCCAAGTGAATGATGAGTTTATAATAGATTGTTGATGACTTTATAATCTCGTTGAATGAACCAAAGTTTCTTCCGAAGGATATACAATCCCAAAAGGATGGGCAATTATGGTTTTGCATTCTGCTACGCAATTAGACGCTGATACATTTGAAGATCTTCTTGCATTCAACCCTTGGCGATGGAAGGTTTGAATGGAGATATTGGTTTTTTTTTTGGCCGAAAATAAGGAAACTCATGTGTGAATTCGTTATTTAGGACATGAAACCGAACGTCACGTCAAAGTATTTCATGCCGTTTGGAGGAGGAATGAGGCAATGTGCAGGAGCAGAATACACCCGAGTGTTATTATCCGTCTTTTTCCATGTCTTAGTTAGTAAATACAAGTATGTGATGAGCATCATCTTTTAAGACATGAATTCTTCTAGATTTGATTAGTTAGCTTATTTCTTCGGAAATTTCTCGTTTGATTTGTTTTGTTTGGTTCAGGTGGACGAAGATTGAGGGAGGAGAGGTAGTTAGGAACCCGATTTTGCAGATCTGAAACGGGTTAAAGATTAAGATCTCAAAGAAGTGAACCTGAAAAATTCTAGCATAAGCAAGATGGATGATTCTGCTATCTTCCATGCAAGGAAAAAGATGCAATATGAATAAAGGATTCAATTCTCTACTCTAGAAATTGTGATTCATAGTTTCATGCATAGTTTCGTCTCATTTGTCAAGTTTTTGCAAATTTAAACTACAAGAGACAGCAATCTCATAGTTGGATGAAAATTACATAACAAATTACTAACCTGGCCATGTTTTGTGAGTTGGTGAAGTACAAAAAAACAACTCCAGTCGCAAAACCGGGCAAAAGTTCATTTTACCATCTGATTCTTCAGCGAATGCTTCTTTCTTTCGCACAAAGCAGCCATAATTAATGTCGAGTTATCTGAGATTTATACATCTATGAAAGAGATCAAAGATTACATAAAAAAAACAACCCACAATGCGTCATGTGAACATCACCTTTCTTCAAACCGTTGTAGAATGGTAGCAGCAAAATTCCGTTGTCTGTGAAGAGAAAGATGTCAATAACAGGCACTAATGTTAAGGAGGTAGCTCAAACGAAGTCATCGTGATTTGGAGTCACTTACTTTCCTTCTTGATGTTTAGGGCTTGGGCGGGAGTGTTTCAAATATCCATCCCAAGGAACCTTCTTGAGACCAGCTCGAATGCATATTATATCCCTCACCCTGCAAAAAAAAAAACTATATGCGAACAGTAAAATAGAAAATCAAGTGAAGATTGTGTTTTGATTCATGGGAAATGATTATTGTTGATAGAATTGGGTTTGCGACCGTGGAAAAGCTATATCACCTCTCTGCAAATTCAATAGCTGTCTCTCCAGGCTTCAAATTTTGGGGCTCTAAGTACCAAACATCACACACAACAGCCCAAGATGTCATGAGCTGCAGAAGATGCTTTGTGAAAGATTGCCTGAAAAGAATCATTATAATCTGGCCATTAATGTTTACGATGCTGAAGTAATGAATAAATTTCAAGACCAGTAATAATAAGCAACAAACATTGATTGAAAATAGAAAGTAGAGTAAACAAGCCCTTACTTCCTGCTATTCCAAAAAGCATCGACAAAAATTTTATTGTACTTGATTGCTACTGGGCAAACCGAACAGTCAAGTTCGAATGCACCCTGACCAATATATCAAAGATAAAAATGAATGAAATAATAAACAATGAAGAACAAATAAATTTCTAATGAAAAATAATAATAAACGAGACATCCATTTCACAAAATATATTAAAACTTGAAAAAAGGCAGTAGAAACCTCAAACCTCAAAGAAAAATGAAATAAACACATTTGCAAGAGAGGAAAGGCAGCAATTTCTATTGATACTCGAAATAGGTTTTATTCTGTGCTATGGATATTGCTGCCTTTGAAATAGACATCCATAGCACAGAATAAAACCTATTTCGAGTATCAATAAAATAACGTTACCTTCTTAAACATAACTGAGTACTGGTTATTCACACAAGTTCCCTCAGGAAATATGAGAAGAGGATTGTTGTCAACCCCTTGCACGTGGTCTCTTAACCTGAAAAGGAATAATCATAAAACTTCTTGGAGTAACATTGGTTTTTCTTCGCCATTTTGACGGACTTACTTCTTTGCCACAATTTCACGGTCCTTCAACTCTGTACGATTGAACCAAATACATCCTATACTCTCCAAAATAGTACTTTGCAATAATCCTGCCCAACATACACCACATTCTAAATTACACGTATGCCTAATAGTATGATACAAATAAATCAAAATTTTGCTAATTCCAATGACGTAAAAAATAAGCTGAACTCCAATTCTTTGCACTCCATGACCTCAAAATGTGTTTTTTGAAAATAGTTGGCCAAATGCAGCTTCAGTTTGGAGGAAGATTTTGGTACTTGAACTTTCTACTTTTTTTCATCGCATGGGAATGCACGACCCATTGAGTGCAAAATCAAAAGGAAAAACACAAAAGCAATCTAATTTACTCAGTTATTAGGTAAAAAAATCATGACACGAAACATAAAAAATATACTCTTTAAAAAAGGTTTAAAGGCGTATTCCTAAACGAGAATCTTAGAGTAGTAATTCGTGAGAAGGACCAAACAAAAACGACAGGGGAATCAAAATACTTAATGATACTTGCCAAGCTAGAGATATAATTCCAACAGAGACTATAACACCAGAATTCAGCAAATTACATCTTAAAACCCTACGCAGTTGTGGATATAACTTACCAACCCAGCCAGCATGTTTCTGCATAATAACAGCGAATGCAGTCATCTGTTCTAAGATGATAAAATCAATCATTGAAGTGTGATTGGCTACAAAGACCTGATCGAAAGGAGAAGCAACAGCTAAGAAAGGCAGATGTTTCGACATTCAAATATAGATGCATAGAAACATTAGTAATATTTAAAACAAAATACCTCACGGCTTGAAATACCTGCTTAGGACGTATACTCGGCCGTGGCCCATGGTACCTGACAACCCCAGTCCAAGATGCGACAAAGAAGCTGCAAATCAACTCCACCAAACCCCTCTGTAGCAAACAAGAGGAAAATGGATCTAACACTTGCAGATAAGAGGGGGATAGACGTAAACATGCAACGTATCAAAATATAATGAGTAAAATCGAATACCTCAATCTTATTTCTCAACTTTTCATGACCTTTTAGTAGCCAGTTCACTGGAAAGAATGCCGAGAGGAAAATTATCCATCCTATTGTCAATATCAGCACCCTGAAAATCAGCTAGCAAGACGTTAATCAGATAGCTTCAAGCAGATGGAACAGGAAGGGATTTGAAACAACTTGTGCATAGCGAGTTGCTTCGGAGAAGCATAGGATGATTGCAACATCGCATGCATGGGTAAATACGATAGAGAGGAATTCGTCCTGAAACGAGAAAACCACGAACCTGGTTGGAAACAGGATTAGATAACGAACCACCACTCCCAGGCACCACAAAGGAAACAAATATATATTCCAATTCCATGGCTCCGGTGAATTAGATTTGAAGCACCTCGTGAACGAATCCTGTTCATTCCTTGGTAAGTAAAGAACAGAACAAGTTTCGAAGCAAATAAAATTTGCAATTTCAATTGGCTTACATCGACTATGGCACCAGCAGCCTCCGTGAGAGACGGCGAAATGTCAAGCAAGTCGCGCCTGGAAAGAAATTCGAAAACACATCAAATCCACTAAAACGCACAAATAGAATTCGAAATCATCAGAGAATCTCTGAGGAATCAAGCGCAGAAATCGAAATGTTAAACTAGCCTTGCGCAAAAGAGAGAAAAGACAAGGCCAGAAGAAATCAACCGGAATCATTAGGGTTACGCAGACGAGTTCAAAGGATACCAGAAGGAAATGAGAGAAAAGAGAAAGCGAGAGGAGTTACAGGCGGAGTTTGCCGCTAGGTTCATGAATAGAGGATCCAGAAGGGAGATAATCTTCGATGTTAGGTCGATCGAAATCCAACTCGGAGCTAGAAGGGTTAAGCTTTCCAGGCATAGCCACGGGAGAAGGGAGGGATCTCCGTAAGCTCACACACCGAGAAACAGCGATGGAGCGCGGTGATCAGATTTTATTTATTTATTTATTCATTTATTTTAAGATAAAAACTAAAAAAACACATATTTTTAGCTTTTACCCTTTATTTTAATAATTAAAATTAAATTAAATTATTTCTTGCCAAATTAGGGTTACTATAAGAAGTCCACTCCTACTCTAGCTCTTTTTCTTTTAGTCTTGTCTTGTTTTGTTTTTTCCTCTCTTCTGCCCTTTCGCTCGCCCCCAAAATTCCCACCTCGATTCACCCACTTCGCACCAAACCCTAGGGTTGTAAAACTAAAAACTCATTCGGGAAAAAAACCGGGTCTAAGATGAACCAAGTGTTCGAAGATCTGAGGCCAGAGACTGCTCTTTTCAACGACATATCTCTTCTCTGTTTATCTTTACTTCCATTCTTATTCAGAAAAAGTACAATAGTTGGTTCGGAGAGGATTCTCTCTCGAGTTTCCCAGATTTCAATCCACTGATTTACTCCTAATTCTCTGTTGGTGATCTGATGGAGTTGACTGGGTTTCCTCCCCTCCGTGTGCCAAAATCCCACTCTTTTAGAGAGAGAAAGGGCTGTAATAATGCCCTTGTAAATAATACTCATCTAACCTTTTAATTTCAGTTAATTTATTCAATTAATTATTCTCATAGATGTTATATTATATAAGCAAATGAAGTTAGTATATTGTTGGCATTTAGCTGAGCAACCCATGATATTGATGACCATGTTTAACCTCTGCAATGAGTAAAGCGGCGAAGAAAAGTCAAATCCAGTACAATTGCCCTCGTCAAAGTATCCTCTCATCTGTAGTCAAATGCTACCCCTTATAGTCTAGACCACCTAGCGAGGAGAGAGAGAGCCCTTGCAAGAATAGCTCAATTGATCTAAAAATAATAAATTTAAAACGAGAGTTAACGTTTAAAGTCGGGTGACAACAGTGTGAGAGTTTAATCATTAAATGTGAGGTTACTCATCGTCTCTCATTTCTAAATCGCTGAGTCACCGTGATTAATCTTCTCACATATTATCTGGTCGGGGTGTGAGGATCTTGGGGTCTTGAGGGTGTGAGGGTCTTGGGGTCGAGTAATTTCTAGTAAGTTTACTTATAATAAATCATAATTATTTTTTGTCGAAGTCATTAATTTTAATAATTCTATTGTTTTAAATTAAAAAAAATTAATCAATAGATCTCGATAAGTTGTCGCGTGTGTACATTAAATTTTCAAAGCAAATCTTATTAACTATGAAAAGGACATATAAATGGGAACTCATTTTCAACTTCGCTGGATACCAAAAAAACAACTTGACCTAGCTGAAGAACAACAAAAGTACAAAACAAATATATTTTTGCAAGAATTGCACTAAAAAACCGAACAAAAATACATTTGTATAAAATGTTTCGTGCAATATTAGTCAAATTAATAAACAACACACTTACACGAGAGTTAACTCCTTATAGCACATGCTGACATATCGATTTGTTCAATAAAAAATTTATTTTTATTGTAGTAATTAATATTTTATACGCTAAATTATGCAATAAAACAAAATTCAATATTTGACTCATAAATATTAGAGTTTTCACCTAAGATAACTTTTAGAGACATCTGAAATTAATGAGCTAGAAAACAAAAGCCGCTACCACTAAAAAATGTGAAAACCTAATTCTCAGGCGAATCAAGTCTGTCGTAACAATAAATGATAATTTTATATTCGTAAATATTAGTTCGCATGGCTTTTTGTCTGCTCGATTGCCAGCACTAATAAGTTTTATTCAATTATCAATTATTCTTTTACTCTAATCGAGTTATTTTTCATAATTATTAAGAATTGAGATCAGAATCTAACTCAAAATCAGCAATTTGGGTCAAGACCAGAGGCCCGGTCCGATTATGTCAACCCCTATATTCAAGAAGTTGTGATAGACAAAAGAAAATCGGCTTTTTTTTCAATTCGGAAAACCAAGTGTCTTAGTCGATAGAGAAGACTTTGATTATAAAATATACATTATTCAATAAAATTCAGCTGGATCTGTGAAACAGCTGCTCCAAAGATGTTTCATCATTCTACCCCTTCACTTCCTTGGACCTCTAAAAATGGCGGAGCCTCATCTTCAGCTGATAAGGCAGGGATTACTGAAACAGACTTCGTCGAAGATTTAGCTATGAGTTCTGGAAATCTTTCTGCGACCTTACAGAAGTTATACTTATGGGAGAAGAAACTCCTCAACGAAGTTAAGGATTGTTCTCACACTTCCTCTTTCCTTCTCAAAAAAGAAAAGATTTTCTGCCATTTTGGGTCTGGTTATTGCAGCGTTTGGTCACTTTTATGAACCCAAAATCTGTTCATATCTCGGTGTTTCTTGTTTGGTAAGCTGTGATTCTGTTTTTTACTACAAATTACAAAGCTCGTGACTTCTCAAAACATTTCTGTTTTTTTGTTGTATCTGGGACGTGTTTCTCATCATTTCTCTCTCTTTTAGTTAAATCTTGGCCTTCTTCATTGAATCTCCATGGTCGTGCTCAAGGAAATTCAAACCTGGGACCTTAAAAGAATACAAAAAATTTAACTGGTTTTGGATGTTATTTTCGTTCTGAAAGCCGAGTAGTTTGTTCTTACGATTCTTTGACGAGAAGCCCGACGAGTTATTCCTTTTCAGTCCGAAGAAAAGATGCATGTCAGACATGATCGTAAATTCCGAAAACTGAAGCGACTCGTAAATTCTGAAAACTGAAGCGACTGAACGAAAGAGGGGCCGAAGCTCGGAAGGTCGACGCCACTCGAACTTTGATAACGAGTCTTTCTACTATCGCCATCCAAGTGGTTGATAAAATATCCGTGACCATAAACAAGATTAGGGACGAAGAATTTTGGCCACAGCTGAGTGAATTGATCAAAGGGTATGTAAATTTTCATTTTTTTTTTGGTGAAGAATTGTTGCCAAAACTGATTGAAATGTGCGATTCCGTTCGATCAGGTTGACGAGGATTTGGAATTGGAAGTGCATGCTCGAATGCCATCGCAACCAATATCAAGCGATTCGGGAAGCTAGAAGTTTAGGGTTCATGGGAACCGGCAAAAAGATGGGGAACCCGAAGAAGCTTTGCAGCTAGGGCGTGAATTGTTTGACTGGACGTTTCGATTTTCTAGATGGGTAACCGTGCAAAAGGATTACGCACGGTCGTTGAATAATTGGCTACTAAAATGTCTTCTTTACGAACCAGAAGAAACTCCTGACGGTGTAGCCCCATTTTCGCCGGGAAGGATAGGTGCTCCTCTGGTGTTTGTAATTTGTAATCAGTGGTTTCAATCTCTGGAGCGGATTTCCGAAAAGGGAGTGATCGATTCGATGCGGGTTTTCTGGTCAAGTGTTCTCCAGATTTGGGAGCAAGATAGAAATAGAATGGAGAATAAAGGTAAAAACTCCGATAGAGAAGAGCAGAAGATAACGAAGGAGATCCAGGCGATGGAGAAGAGAATGGTGAAGGTAGCCGGAGATGGAAACTCGTTGTCTCTAACTTGACATATCGTATACCAGAGTGACACTAGCAATCCTAGCTTGCAGGCTTGTCTGCAAAGCATTTTGCAAGCCATGGAAAAGTTCACGGCAGACTCCCTGAAAGCTTACGAAGAGCTTCTGCAACGAAGCGAAGAAGAAAGCGTGAATCAGGAGCATGAAAGAGTTTCATAGTCTTTAGATCGACCCAAAACGATCGTTTTGATTCTGGGTGAAGGTTGGTGGCATCGGTGGAGAAGAGGGTGCCCGGAGAAGTCGTAAATTACAGGCAAAGGCCCGAGAAGTGATGCACTCTTCTAGCAGCCTGGGTTTGAATTCTCTCCTCAATTTTGGAAGATGACTATCTGCTTATATTCTTCATCTGTTTTTGGATTTTACATTCGATTTTATTAAGATTATTGTACAGAGTTCTGTATTTTTTAAACATGTTAGTGAAATAACAAGTGGTTTTACGAAATACAGTCTAGAACTTGCGCTGTTTCTGATACGATGCTCCAAGATCATTTCTTCAGACTGGAGAAAATGGCGGTTCAGGCCCAACGGATAGTTTCACAGGGATGATCCATGGCTCAAAAGTTGAGAATATCTGCCAAGGGGGTCAAGCTCCGCAACCACGGACTATTGAAGTGGTTCCAAATCGAGTCCTGGGTCCAGTCAACGGCCAATTTAGGAAGCTGGAGCTCAGTCAGTTTGCCGAATGATAATGGCACCAGTAGAGACATGGATGAGTCTGTTCTCTCCGCCATTACTTCCTCTGCTTCTTCCTCCAAGACGACGCCGTCGGCGGCCATGCAAGGAACAGCTCTGTTCACGTCCTCCGCGGCTTGGCCGGAAAATGAGACTGCCGGAGAAGAAGACGGAGGTCGACCGACGTTCTTCATCTTCCCCTCGTTCTCTGCCCTCTGCTCCAGCACTTTCAATGGAGTCGCTTTCTTGTATATCTTGCACAACACTATCTCCTGCAATTTCAGAACACCCACGTTAAAAGAGTTACAAATTAGAGATTTTAGTTTAAAATACATACCTTTGACAAGGGATGGTGGTCATTGGCAGGCAAGCGATACTCGTTCATGACCCAGTCGGTCTTGGTTCCTCTAGGGGCTCTACCTTTGTAGAACACGAGGGTTTTCCTTAATCCAATCAGACCCTTTGGATTGGATGAGCTAAGGATCCTACGGTCAGAACCAGTGGCTTTCCAGTACCCATTTTCAGTGATTCTATTTGGCTTCCCTCCATTGCTACGCTTCCTCCCTCTCGGCACGAAAAAGTACCACTCCCTTTCTCCTTGCATTGCCAGCCCTGTGAAGCATTTTATCAAACAGGTTATGTGCATCTCCAAAACCAAAACCAGACAAGCTTTTAAAACATTAAAAACAACCCAGTACCAGGCAAGTCCTGTGGATCATAAAGGTATATATTGAGAAACCCAATCACGTCGAATCGCTCTCTGTTCCCATAAACCAGATGTTTCAAATAGAATTCAAGAAGCTCTTCTTCTGTCGGGTGAAATCTGAATCCGGGAAGATCCATCTTCTGGGTTGTTGGTCGTTTCTCGATGGCTTCTACGACATAAAGGAGCAACTGAGGAGCAATGGATAGACATGGGTGTGATTTTATATCGTGGGTGGACGAGGAAGACGATGACTCGGTCTTGAAAATTTAGGGTCCAAAAAATCTGTAGACAGCATTGCCAACAATGCAGAAGAAAATAAGAGTGGCCGTAGGTGGAGTGGACCCCACGTGGTTTCCATCCAAATTCCACGAAATTACACTCGCTTTCTATGCTGCTCAATTGTTCTTGCATCCTTGGACCAATTACGAACGGACGCGTCAGCTTCACAAAAATCTTTCCTTTTTTCTTTTTGAACGAGTCAAATTAAACGAAATTATAGTTTATCAAATAAATAAATAATGTCTTACCCTTTTTAAATCATTCTTTTTGAATCGCAGTGGATTTCTCTTTCCATTTATTAGCTAATTGATGTCACAAATATGCTTCAATTAATTGATGATACGTGTTCAATAAATTGACGAAAATCCCTAATATTAAATAAAAAATGGTGACAGTATATCTGTTAACATTATATTAAAGATCGTGGAGTCATTTAATAAAATTTAAAATTTCGAGTATAAGGGATCATCAAGTCATGAGCTTTAATTCAGTCAATTTTCAAACGATTATAACATTCAAATTAGGTCGACTAACTTTTAATTCCCGCAGTGAAATTGTCTATCCACAATTTTCAAATTATTCGTCAAGAAAATTTTGTGACTTGAAACTACACTCTTGTATGCTTTTTGTACATGAATCAAACGTAGACTTATAAAACATACGAAAATATCGACTTTGAATTGGTCACACACAATGTTTTGAACGTTGATTCAATAGTTATTCGAGCATCACAGAGTAGTATTTCGACTCATTTTTTCCGCTACCCGCCAATCTAACTTTTTGTTTGTTTCATTGACTAATCTATTGACGAAACAATTTCAGGGTTCGATTATTATGACGAAATTATACGTTTATTCTGCATTATTCTTAACACCTAATGCTTTGATGTAACAATTATCGATTAATGAAATTAGAAAATTGTTTATGGAATAGTTTTTAACCATAGTTAGGCATGTCGGATAAGTACACGACTTAAGAGCATAAAAATAAAAATATTAGTGCTTATCAAATGTCCCACAAAAGAGGACGTGATGGTCTTGCAATGCTCTTTTTTTCAAAGCGATTCCGCGTTATTCGATTATTTGATGATTTTGTAAGTAAATGGATTTAATATGGGTGGAGGGTTGTGACATGGAATATTGACTTTCCGAGTCTTCGTTCGTGACTTCAAAGCAAGTCTTTGGTTCCAACTTCCTCATTTGTTTGATACTATTTTTAAAGATTCTCTTAGGATTGATACCAAGGATTAGATCCTACGTGTCGTTACCAGTACCAATTTATCTCAGTTAATTCATAAATGATAAGTTTATTACAGCAGCCAATGTTTGATGTCTGGTGGTCGCAGTGTAGGAGATTAATCTTTCAATGTGAAGTAGCTCCTTGTGGGCGACAGGTCGACCTCGCATCTTTGGACTGCTGAATCACCGTGATTTATTATTTCACGAACTGTTAGGCCGGGATGTGAGAGTCCTGTGTGCGAGAGATTTCGTCTTTTAGTAGAGATCTCATGTGTCGTTTTCGTCGATATTTCTGAGAAGTTCACTTCTATTTAAATGATTTGTACGTTTTATTTATGTGAATTTATTGTCCAAAATATATTATACTAGTTAAGAATAAATAACAGAGTGGACAAATTTTAAGTACATTGGATTTTCTACATTAAAATCATTCACTCCCGGAATTTTATAAACATTACACGTGTCACGTGTGAATGTTCTATTTTTTGTTTTTTTTTTTGTTTTGACTGAGGGTTTACGGACGGTTGAGATTGGCGGAATTGTAATGGCTACTGTGGTGGGCAAATATTAGGGCTGCCTGGATGCTGACAGGGGGAGCTAGATTGGCAGGGAAATAAAATGGGCTGCGGTGGACGGTATGGGCCTTGCTTATTATAGCTGGTATGATGCAAGCAATCTTAAGAGTGAAAATGAGTTGGTCTAGTTCGGTTCTAATTTGCAAGCAATCTTAGAACCAGCACCAGGACTAACGGTTCTAATTTTATTCTGGTTTTAACTTATTTTTATTTTATATTTAAAAGAATTAAAATATATAAATAAAAAATGTTTTTTATTATAATTAGATTGAGTTTTAAGTAATTTATAGAATTTACAATCAATTTTAAGATTTAATTAACATTTGAGTTGTAATTTACTTAATATTATAACTTTTTTAAGTCAGATTCGGTTTAACGATTTTTTATTTTAAAATTAATATTTTTAAAAAATTAAAATTTAATATTGTCCACCCTTGAGCATTCTTTAAACGACACGTACAATTCTAAGTTTGACCAAGAAAGGCAGAAACCAAACCAGTCTTCGCCATCCGGCATTAAGACAGGAACTGTTCTTGTCGCGGTTCCAAAGAATGACAAAAGAATCTAAATTGAAAACCTAGTTACAATTATAACTGAAAACCTTAGCTACAAGATTATACAATTCCAGTGTTTCTTCATTTCCAGTTTTCTAGGCTGCAAGGAAAGCAACCCTCTTGTGCGATGTCGTCGATTTGAACGCCGGAATCGTAAGTAACGCCGGATTTCCAGTCTTCGGGAAGAACACTCTTTGCCCAGACCCATTTTCCGTCGTACCCTGAAGTCACCACCATGCGAAATTGCAGAGCTCCGTCTGGGACTCTACTCGTATCCCACACTGCGCCATGCTTTCTGCTCAAGTAGCTCCACGACGAAGAACCCACCTGCAGAATTCGATCAAAATCGCCGAAACTGAGTCAGATTTGGGATTTTGATTTTAGTTTTGTATTTGGGCTGACCTGAGCTACATCGACGGCGACTATTTCTGTCTGGCCACCTTGGTACAAAAACTTGATTGCTAGATAATTTGGTTTTTTGCTCGATTCTTCCACTCGCACGGCCAAGTTCTGATTTTGATACTCGCATGGCACTCTGCAGAAAAATAAGAAAAAAATTATCAGCTTCAGGGAGCCCCCACTCGTCACTTTGCGCGCACATTTATGAGTCTGTGTTGCTTTTGCTGGCTATGGTTTGGATAAACGCATTTGTGAAAAAGGGAGGGCAATTATTTCATGAAAAGGACGACTGGGCCAGTGTGATAATTGCTCTGGCGATGAGCAACGAAATCAATGGAGATAAGAGCAGGCTCACCTCCTGTATTCAACATCAACGACTCCATGATTCAGAATGTCCTTGGTCTTGCCCTTTTGAGCCATTGCTGTGAAGGCTCGGCTGCTCAGAACAAAATCTGTTTCGTTGTTTGTATTGAGATCTGTCAGAATCACTTTCGTCCCCGATCTTGAACAGAGAGTCGTGTTCTTGCATCGTATCTGCGAAAAAAAGCTTTTTTTTCATGCTTTTTCCAATGAAGAACGTGAAAATAAGGGACATTCAGATTTTCCAGACCTGAAAGCAAGCACCACAACCAGCTCCATCTTTGTAAAGGGAAGGCACACCAGCTGCGAGAAATCCACGGTTGAATCCCAGAGATAACGAGCCATACCCACAAGCCCCAGCTGTCGGAAAAAGAAAAAACAAAGGTTACCCATTGAATATTTTCACAAAAAATCATCCGGGTCTCTCGAAATTGCAATTAACGATTAGAAAAATGTCTTGGGTCTGAACTCTGAATCAAACAGTCGACAAGAGATGGGATCTTACAAGAAAGAGCGGAAGCTTTGGAGAAATAAGCAGCTCTGGTCTGGTGCACACAGCGATCACAAGCAGTAACAGAGGAAACGAGAACGAAGAGAAAGCAGATAAACACAGACATTTCTGGGTCAAAACGATACGAGAAGAAACAGAAATCTACGAGGGCTTAAATAGCAAGCAAACGGAAAACGAGTAGGGACGACAGGTCAGCACTAACAAAAACGCATAATACTCCGTGTTTAGACCAGAATTCGAGAAGAGAAACGAGCCTAGATAAGGAGGAATACGACCAGCATTTGCGGTGACGCGGCACGACACAGAAAAACATTGGATGGCGACACTCCACCGACTCTTTGCCTGCGCACGAACAGCTGTACTGCTCTAGTGTGAAGCTATGAGCGTAAAAAAGTGCATTTTATGTGTTCTGCTCTTAGTCTTGCTTGCATTTAATGGCTGGGTGGAAAGTAGAAGCAATCTCTCTGCGCTTTCAGAAGTTTCCATATTCTCTGCTTTTTGGGTAAAAAATAAACATTTTTTTAGGGTTTCCGTTACCCGGAGAAGGAGAGAGCATCCAGAGGATAAGTTTGATTTGTTTTTATGGTAGATTACTCGTTACTGAGTGTAAAGATAAGATCAAATACCTTAACCTTGCTCTTCCTTTTTTTAGAGCAACAAGCGGGGGGTGCGACCATGGTGCGACGCGCGCTGGGGGTGCGGCCATGGTGCGCACGTGCGCACGAGGTGCAGCCATGGCACTGCGCGCGCTGAAAGGTGCAGCCATGGCGCGGAACGTGCACTGGGGTGCGGCCATGGTGCGTTTTAATAATTTCTAAATCATTAAATGTTTCAACGAATTCTAAAATGTTTGCTCAACCCATATTTGGCTTTCGACCCATATTTGGTCTTCGTGAATGTACATGACACTTGTGTTCCTTTCGCGAGTTCTTTTTTGTTGGGGTAGTTAGTGGCTCCCCACAATTTAGGGTTTACTTTTAAAATTCCAGCTTAGAGTATGCGGGGCAATCTAGAAAAGAATCTAGTTTTGGGGTATAGCCATGGTAAGAATCCAACATTGTTGTTCGATTTCTCCGAGAGAAACAAGATCATATTGAAATAAAACGAACATACATTTGTCCTGAATAATATTAAATTTATTTTCGTATATTATGTTTTTATTGTACATATTGACATGTCAAACATTGATATGTATAATTAATATATTAAAATATAAATATTTATTTATTAAAAAAATCAGAATTCGACGTATTAAAATCTTTGTCATGGGTCAAAATAGCTCTGCCCAGTTTCATTTCTTCAAAATACAGTTCCCGTTGCAGCCCAGGTCGATGGGCTTGGGCTCTGCTTTTCCTCTGTTTTCCCCTGTTTCCAAAACCCTGAGAAGGCTCTCCTCGGCCAGAAAACGGCGGGAATCAGCGGCACAAAAAAGAGAACTCAACCAAAACGATCGAAGAAGGGATGCATTTCCAGCAGCAACTAAATGAGCTCTTCGGAGTGTCCGAGGAAGACTTGCATTGCTACAGTCAGTTCTTAGAATACGTGGCTTCGATTGTACGAGGAGACACGTCGGAAAAATCAGAGAAAGTGTAGCTCACTTCCATGTCCCTGTAATGTGAACAGTTAGACGGTCAATGGTGGTTGATGATCGATGAAGGTGAGCATGGTTCTTCGAAAGTGGACTCGTGGTTCACTCTTGACCCTCGCGGCTCCTCCCATGCAAGCAATTGAATGAAATTCAAACCCCACTTTTAGACTGCTTTAATTATATTATTAAACTATTCAAAACTCATTTATTTCATGCAATAATCAATCATTTATTCAATGCCTCAGCCACCGAAGAAGAAGCACACGTGGATTATCAAAAGGAGAACTACGTAAATAGGTCTTCACTACACGTTTCTTAAAGAATTTCGTGGACGTGGTTATGAATTCTCCGATGAAACCTTGTCGCCGGACTGTAGATTCCGTCGATATTACTTCTTTACGGTCCGAGTGTTCCGACGGACGAAGGGTTTAGCCGTTTTACTGTAAAACATCAATGAGTCATGGCCACCCAGCAGCCATGGAGGAATTCAGCTACTTCCCTCTGGTTTCGTTGGACTAATCAACAGCCGATAATAATTGTTTATGTGAAAAGTGATCCCTTTTCGTGGGGCTCTCCACCAACCAGAGCTGGTTTGGGGACAAGACCATTCAATAAAAGCAGAAAATTCCATCCATTCCTGACCCCACGACTGGAATTTCTGTCACCGTCTTCCTTTCGTGGTATGTTTTGAGGGTTATCAGCGTCATTTTGGCTCTTCTTCTACGGTTCTTGGATGGATTTACAGTGGCGTTGTTTCTGAGATTAGTCCTAGTTTCACGGCTGAAAGGGTTAGTAGAATCGCCCATCAAAAATGATGGGCGTTGGTAGACTGCATCGCCATTTTCAATCAATGGCTATTTAAAGGCTAGCAAACTGTGGGATTGCTTGTGGAGGCCGGAGAGGTTTAGGATTTTGAAGGGTGGATCGGAAAATGGGTAGCTCGGAGATAAGATCCACTCCCAGAACTCCGATCGGACTAGCTTCTCCGGCACCAACGCCGCCGATTATATCTGCGCCTCCGTCGCAGTTCCACTCGCCGTCTCTAAGTAGATCGCCGTTGCTGACCTCCTTCGACCATATCGAAACTGCAAGCAAGAGCAAAACTCCAAAATCATTAACGCCGATGCTAAGAACCCCGCGTTTCATTACTCCGTTGGGAAGTCCGATCAGAAAAGCTCTTAAGCTCACCAAGCTTGATCCTCACGATGCATGGCTGCCTATCACTGAGTCTAGAAATGGAAACGCTTTCTACGCTGCATTTCACACTCTTTGCTCCGGTATCGGAATTCAAGCCCTTGTTCTTCCCGTCGCCTTCGCTTTTCTGGGCTGGTAAGCTCTATTTATAATTTCAGGCATCTCCATCGGAGTTTTTCGCCGGCCAATCGTTGAAAAATTTGGAACTTTCTTTTGATTGTAGGTCGTGGGGTATCATAAGCTTGACCCTCGTATTTCTATGGCAACTTTATACTCTATACCTGCTCGTGCAACTCCATGAATCAACAGAGACTGGATTGCGCTATAGCAGATATCTTCAGCTATCGGCCGTGGCTTTCGGTAAGCCATTTGTATGCCTGTAAAAACAGTAAAATAATAGACAAAAACAAACATAAACACAACACGTGTTGCATTTTCAGGTGAAAAGGTTACGAAATTTCTGGTCATGATTCCAGTGATGTACTTATCGGCGGGGACATGCATCCCGTTGCTAATCATCGGAGGTTCGACGTTGAGGATAATCTTCGAAACACTTTGCGGGCCCACTTGCTCCACCCAGCCATTGACGCCGATGGAGTGGTACGTGGTGTTCACTTGCGCGGCGGTGTTGTTGTCTCAGTTGCCAAATTTAAACTCGATCGCCGGGGTTTCGCTGGTCGGAGCGATCACCGCGGTCGGCTACTGCACTCTCATATGGGTGGTTTCTGTGGCGGAGGGGAGAGTGGACGGCGTTTCCTACGCCCCAATTAAACCAGATTCCCAAACTGCTAGCGTCTTTGGCGTTTTGAACGCCCTTGGCATCATCGTTTTCGCTTTCAGAGGCCACAATCTAGTTCTCGAGATTCAAGTACTGGTTCTTTTCTGGTCGGAATAAGCAAAGATCCATTGACCGTTGACTAACTGAAACTAATGCATGCGTTGACTTTTTCCTTTTTTGCAGGCAACTATGCCTTCGAGTGAAAAACATCCCTCACGTGTGCCAATGTGGAAGGGTGTCAAGTTTGCTTATTTGCTAGTAGCAATGTGCTTATATCCATTAGCAATTGGAGGGTATTGGGCGTATGGTCAACTGGTAATTAACTTAAATTTGACGATATAATATAATTTTATTATATATTATTCGTAATAACTCTGTTTTTTCTCGATTAGATTCCGACCAACGGAGGCATGCTAACGGCACTCTACCTATTCCACGGCCAAGACACTTCTCGGGTCATCTTGGGATTAGCGGGTTTACTCGTAATAATTAACGCAGTGAGCTCTTTCCAAATCTATGCGATGCCCGTGTTCGACGATATGGAATCTCACTACACGAAGAAGAAGAAACAACCTTGCCCGTGGTGGCTCCGCATGATCTTCCGGATATTTTTCGGCTTCTTTTCGTTGTTCATGGCCGTGGCCATTCCAGCGGTTGGCTCGGTTGCAGGGCTAGTCGGAGGCATTGCTGTGCCGGTGACTTTGGGTTACCCTTGTTTCATGTGGCTAAAGATAAAAAAACCTAGGGTTTACAGCCCGACTTGGTTCGTTAATTGGGGATTGGGACTGCTTGGAATGGTTTTGAGCGTTGCTTTGGTTGCAGGTGGTCTGTTTGTGGTGTTTGATAATGGGATGAAGGTGGAGTTCTTCAAGCCTCAATGAGGAAGAACTTTTGGGGAAGAAAGTGTGTTATTTTTGTTATTATTATTATTATTACTATTATCGATCCATTATGTACAACTCCAAGAAATGATTATCCAAATGCTTAATCCGATTCGTGAATTCCGAGCTCGAGTTTTGTTTTTATATCAAAGTATTTCTTTCAATCTCCGTTCTTCGCAGTTCTTCATATCGTAACCCAAATATACAAAAGACTTGATTCATAAATAGCTCGAACACGCAAACCATCAACCATTTTTTTTCAAATTAGACCGTAATTGTTTGCCGGACCTATAATTCTCAACGGAATACAAAATGTTAGTACCTCGATTCTTTGGGCCAAGGTCTTGGACAGCCATTTGCATTGCCCTTGACGATGTTGGAATGTGGAAATTAAGGACAGAGTTTTGAGCAAGACAGTACCTTGGCCGACAATTTTGTCTCCGAGTTTATTCGCCTGTGGGATCCACCAGAGACGAGTATCTCCTTCTGGGCAGTGCTCTTCTCTGCCGAAGAGCCGCAGGCAATCGAAGGTCTTCTGGTTGCTGATGATTGACCTCAACTACCTTTACCATTCTTTGCTGCATAAGGTACTTCTGTTTTAGAACTACATGGTATCTGTATCGAAAATAAGTTCTGGATCTCATAAATCGTGCGTTTAATTCAAACAATGCTATCTAATCATGAACTACACCAAGCAAGTAAATTCAGTAACTCTGAAAGGTAAAATGAAGATCTTCAGCTGGAAAATGAGACAAAGGTTAGTAAACATGCTGTCTCGGTTTCTTCGAATGAAATTTTGAGAAAAGCGAGGAGCCTCGGTGATGATAGATTATCTGATTCAAGACATATGTGTTGGAGGCTAAAAACACAATGCTGGCCAGCCAGAGCTGGAGGAGGACATTTTTTGCTTTGAATTCGAGCAAATAGCCCCACATAAGCCAATGAAGTTGAGCTACCATCCATATACATATACAGAACAGGCCTCTCCATTTAAGTTTTATCACACTCCATGGCAGTACCAGAGGCAGAAGACAGAAAAACCACACAAAATATTGTGCTGTAATGACCTGTAATGAAGAGACAGCTAAATCGACGTGAATAAGCCAAAATTTCATGTTGAAATGGGTGTCATGAAACAAAACAAACCTTGTTAAATGCGACAAATGCTACTGTCTGAACAAACCAACAGAAGGGGAGGTCTTGAGCAAAGCATAAAACCAGAACAAGCTGAACTATCAACTGGGGAAGAAAGGACAAGAGCTTCTCCAGCACCAACAAGTCTCTCTCGTGCTGAAGGTAGATGTGGTAGAAATAGATGGAGAAGTTATGCCTAGGATCTGTTCGAGTAAGATGGTAAAGAAGGGCTTCGTGCAGGAATTCCCAACCGTAAAGATGGTAAAATAAAGAGGTAAAAAAGACGAACACCGAGCCAGAAATTAACCCGAAAAGTAATCTTTCCTTTGTTAACAAGCTTCTCAGAATCAACCATGGATTGAATACGTTGGATATTCTTGATTTACACCAGCTTTGGGGTGATCTTATTTCTTTATGGCCCCAACTCTGAATGGTAGGCTTCGCATCAGCTTTGAAGATGTTCGGATCAAGAACGATCAAAATAGGAAGTGCATAAATGATTGGGTAGATTCGAAAATGGACAACAAGCCCATACCAGATTGCAGCTTGTACCACTTTACCTGTTAGGAGGAAAAAATGTATAAAGGAATTCTTGCCATAATAAACAGTCAATATTAAATACCAAGCTTCAAAAATTGAGTAATTAAAGAAAGAACGACTAAGAATAACCAGAATGATTGTTATACTTGCCAAAATCATATGCACAAAATGAAACAGGCAACTAGAAAAAGGCACAAACGATGATCCCACTACCAAATTCAGAAAGAAAGAAAAGCTAATACCATTCATAAGGCATATAAGGATCCAGAGGATCATAGAACACACAATGGGTTCACAGTTTCCACGAGTTCCGATCGTGAATGTAAAGGGGTTGAAAAGCCAAGCTATGACAGACCACATGCAGATTTTTTCTGGTACTTTTCGGATCTTCAGGATGGTGTGTATAAATACACCAACTAGCAAATCTGAAAGAGATGAATTAAAAACAAACCTAACTGAACAAATGGAGAGAAATTTAACCAGAATATATACTCGAAGTCAGGTTTCGAGAGGATACCAGAAGCGGAGAAGAGAAACTTGCCCCAGGAACGGTGGATGATCGAATTGGGAATCAGCACAAAGGCAAGCAAAGGCGAGTACCGATATGTGGATCTCAAATAAGGGGACTTCCTAGACGCCATTAGAGAAGCAGCGTCCGAGAAAACTAGATAATCAACATCGGTGTACCTGACCTCCATGTGGGCATCCTGCCACTCTCCGTACAAGACGAGAACCACTCTTAGCATTGCTGATGCTAGAAGCAGATACGCAAAGTCTACTGCCGCCATTGTAATCGGCTGAAATTGAAAAGAAAGGTATTTAGAAAGGAAGGGCGAGAACCAGACTCGAGGGTCCCTTCATTCCCAAGGATTCGATTTTGTCAGAATCAATTTAACTCATGTTTATGGGGATCCATTGACGTGCCTTGTAAGCTCTTAATGAGTTAATGTATCCAATTGGATGATCAATCTCGTCTAACTTCTATTCCCAAACTTCGGTTTGGCCCATGTAGTCCTGGACTGACTGATGACCCGGCCCAACTCGAAAGTACACTGTCTTCGTCTTCGTCTTCATCCCCTCCCCCTGCCAGTTCCATCACTTTCTATTTCCACTCAATTTCCCACCGCTGTGTTTTATCTATTTAGAAAAAACAGCTTTGTGGTAGAGAGTTTTTTCTATCTAACCATGGCTTTAACAACGATTTGGTCGTTTTCTCCTAGTATGAATCTCCACAGAAAGCCTCTACCTATACGATGTTCTTCGCCTTCTTCGGTCGCTGTTTCTACTCGATTGAATTCGAATGAATTCGATTTGAAAACCTATTGGAGCAATTTAATCTTGGAGATCAACCAGAAGCTTGACGAAGCGATCCCGGTTCAATATCCGGAACAAATCTACGATGCCATGCGATATTCTGCCCTAGCAAAAGGTGCCAAGCGGGCCCCGCCTGTTATGTGTGTTGCTGCCTGCGAACTTTTTGGTGGTCACCGCCTCGCCGCGTTCCCCACGGCTTGCGCTCTCGAAATGGTTTTTTTTTTCTATCCATCATTTACTGCTTCGGACTTCAAATCTCCTGGAATTTTTCGTTGATGAAAGTACGTAGCTACCATGACTGGATAACCAGTGCAGCCATTGATAAGTTGAAATCCTTTTTATTTAAGTTTGCTCCATGAACTTTAGAATATTGGGTCGATCAAAGGCCACTGTTTGGAAGTCTTTCAACAATCATGCCTTGACTATGTCCATCTGTTGAATTCTTTATTAATGGAATGGCTTTGAGTCTTACCGGATTCTGCATTTGAGAGACTTTCTGATAAAAATGCATTGTTGTGATCAAAGATCATTTTTAAGAAATCTTGCCAGAATCATTTCTTGTGACTGTGTGACACTAGTTTATTTCTTGATCAAAGGAATAGCTACAAATGATGGGGTTTCTTCGTTGAACAGATCTTGAAGTGCCCAACTCGCATTGACACTGTTAGATTTAAATTTGATGTCACAAATTACTACTGAAAAATGCAAAAAATGTTGATAATTTGCTGGGTGGTGTCTTGTATTTTAACAGGTTCATGCAGCTTCACTTATCCACGACGATCTTCCCTGCATGGATGACGACCCTTCACGTCGAGGACAGCCATCAAACCACAAAATCTATGGGGTAGACATGGCAATTCTAGCCGGCGATGCACTTTTCCCTCTCGGCTTCCAGCACATCGTCTCTCACACACCGTCCGATCTTGTGCCCGAGCCCCGCCTTCTCCTTGTAATTGCTGAAATCGCCAGAGCCGTGGGGTCTACCGGCATGGCAGCAGGGCAGTTCCTTGATCTCGAGGGTGGCCCAAACTCTGTCGAGTTCGTCCAAGAAAAGAAATATGGTGAAATGGGCGAGTGCTCTGCAGTTTGCGGGGGGCTTCTAGCCGGAGCAGAAGATGATGAGGTCCAGAGATTAAGGCGGTACGGGAGAGCTGTTGGGGTGCTGTATCGGGTCGTAGATGACATTCTGGAAGAGAGAGAGAAGAAAGAGGAGGTGGACACAGATGGTAAGAAGAAGGGGAAGAGCTATGTGGAAGTGTATGGAGTTGAGAAAGCCATGGAAGTTGCAGAGGAGCTGAGAGCTAAAGCCAAGAAAGAGTTGGATGGGTTTGAGAAATATGGTGAGGCTGTGCTGCCCCTGTGCAGCTTTGTGGACTACGCCGCCGACAGAGGCTTTAGCATCGGGTATTCGAGTTAGCCTTTGTTTCCTATCGATCACAACGATTTGAGGCAATCAATCAAGACCGGTCCTATAATTTGTCATCGAATAAACTCTTGTTGACTAAAGAAATATGTACAAATATGATAGTTCTTGAAAATTGTTCTCACAATTAACTTTGTTTTGTACATAAATTTAGTTACAAGTAATTCTAGAATTATAATCTTCTTACGTGTCGTTGAACGATTAAATCATATTTTAATGCATGTATTTGATATAGTATTTTCCTTTTTGACGCTAGATGCTACAATCGTTTGTATAAGAGTCGATTCGAAACACATTATACAAAAGACAATTAAGGAAAATTTCTTGTAAATTATATGTTTTTGTTATCTCAAACCACATGAGATTCACATCTCCGTAGTTAGAGTTTGTCTCAAAAATAAAAAATTTTATAGAATCTTAATCTTGATGAAATTATCTAATTAACTAAATATTTTTTACATTCTTTTAAATCTTACTACCCAATCTAAGATTTATAATTTTGTTTCAAAAATCAAAATTTTATAAAATCTAATTCATGGTGAACATCAAGGTGAAATCAATCCAATATTAAAACTAGAGTAATGTCATTAGGGCTGGGCAATCCGAACCGGACCTTAAGGTCTGGCCCGAAACAGTAAGATCTGGGCCGGGTACGAGTAGGGTAACGAATAAAAATATTGTTTTGGGTTCGGGTAAACGAGTAGGGAGTCCGGGTACCAGGTATTGTAAAAATACCTGATACCCATGTTTAATACATGTTGCCCAGCCCAGCCCAGATTCTGTTTTTTTTTTTATCAAAATCCAAAAATATTCGAATCTTACACGGAATACCCAAATTCAGGTAAGCAACATTTTGGAAAGATTTAAATTTCGGGTATACCCAAAAATACCCGGATCCTACCCGGATCTGGGTATTTTTCCATTCTTTCGGATAGGTCCGGGTTTCGGGTACTGCTTCATACCCGATACCCGAACAGACCGAGTATTTTTTTTAAAATACTCGGCCGGTTAACCGTTTGCCCACCCCTAAATGTCACGTTTACTTTTTTAATATATTTTCTTATTATACATAATGACATGTCAAATTTTGATTAGTCTACTTAAACTATTTTTAATATATCACAATTAAAAATAATTATTATTACATTAATTATACAGTTTGATACATCAATATAAATAAATAAAAAATATATTAAAAAATATACGTAACATTATACTATAAATAATTTCTTTATTCTTATGCAAAAAACACACAAGATAACTATTTTACCCAATATTAGAATTAATATAAAAAATATAAAATAAAAAACACATTTTTAATGAAGTTAAGAAAATTAGAAGAAAAAAGAGGTACTATCTATTCTATTATCGATTAAAAGTTCTTCATCCTTGTCGCTCAACGCAGCACTCAATGTTCGTGTTTTTTCACCGATGAATCCGAAAACCTGGTGCGAGTAAAGTTGTACATCCAAAACCAAGCAAAAATGGCGACTGAAGATGCAGGTTTTGGGAGCTTGGATCTCTTGCCCTCCGCACTGATCGCCACAATCATGACCAAGCTCGATGTGGCTTCCATTTGCTCTGTCGCTTCAACTTGCCGGACCTTCCACGTTTGCGCTGCTCAGGCTCTTTCCTACCTCCCCACTTTTCATCTTCTAGTGAGTATTCTTTTTTCTTCGTCAATTTGATAGAAAGCTTCGGCTTGGAGTTTGAGGATGCTAGAGAGAATGCGAAAACTGTTTCTTTTTGTCTTTTTTCCTTTCTTTGAAATTCCTCCTATGGTTTATTGATAAATTTTCAATCCCAGCATTGAAAATTTGTTGATGCTGGACGGAGCAGAAACTGTAGAAAAGAAATTAATTTAGCTTCTATACGATGTTTGAGGAAACCAATGTTTGATCTTTGAACAATAAAATTCTATCATTTTTTCTACTCCCTTAAACCACTCTGAGCATGCAAAATTTGGTTTTTTTGTTTAAACTTGTTTGTTGTTCTAACTCTAGGAAATTGCTCCAACAAAGGAATTGCTAGGTCCGCTGCTGCCTCCAAATCCTTACCTTAGGAGCCTAAAAATTGACTGTGGCAAGCTGGATGATTCAGCAATCAAAATTTTGCTACGGCCCTCTTTGCATGAACTCAGCCTGCATAATTGTGTGGATTTTAGTGGTAAATTACTTTATGAAATTGGAGGGCAATGCAAGGATTTGAGGTGTGTTATTTTTCTCTCAAAAAAAGCTATTATTCTTGATGATATTGGGATTGGATTCCTTAGCTAGTTGAGGTCGTAATAATTAGCTGAGGGCATATATCCTCTCCAGGTCACTTTACTTGGGTTCGGTGGCTGTCAAAAGAGGTCGAGCTATTCATCTTTCTGATTTGGAGGAGTTGCTAAGGGGGTGCTCTCAATTAGAAGTAAGCCTCCTTGGTAAATCTAGTATATCAGGTAGAGAAAGAAGAAGAGTTTTGGGGGTCATATAAATTACAAGATTGATGGTATAAAAAAGACATATTTAGCTGTCTTTTTAGTTGGTACAAAAATATATGTTTTTAATATACACATTTATTCAGAAAACTAAGAGTAAACGATGTAACTCAGGAAACGAGTTCGAAAAGAAAGATCGATGCATACTTAGCTAGTTGGAAGAAAAGAAAGGAAATAAATGCATGTCCCCTGTTTTTCAAAAGTTAATGATTCCTTTGGTTTTAACCATGACTCTTCTTATGCGCTGATCGCGCTTGTTTTCTAATGCAAAGCTTTTTTATTTGATTGGCAGTCACTGATCCTAATGTTAGATGCGTCTATATTCCTTCATCGTGACTTTCCTCAAGTCTGGGCTTTGGCATCAGAGAAACTAACTTCTCTCGAGATTGGGTATATTTCTTCTGTAATGGTGACTCAGTTGTTTCGCCAAGATCAATTGTCCTATCATGTTTCACCATCTGTGTTGCCAAACATTCAAAAGCTCTGCCTTTCTGTTGATTCCATTACTGATGCCATGGTTGGTGCTATATCTATGTCTCTCATCAATTTGACCCATCTTGATCTTCGAGATGCGCCTTTTATCGAACCAAGAGCTTTATCGGACCTTACTAATTATGGCCTGCAACAGATCAATTGTTATGGAAAACTAAAGTATCTATCGTTGATTCGGAGCCAGGAGTTTATGATTACATTTTTCAGGAGAGTGAATGATCTCGGGCTTCTTTTTTTGGCTGATAAATGTGCAAAGATGGAAAACATATCTCTTGGTGGTTTTTGTCGTGTTACAGACACTGGGTTCAAGACAATTTTACATTCTTGCTCGAGTCTGCGCAAGCTTAAGGTGTGCCATGGAACTCAGTTGACAGATTTGGTTTTTCATGAAATCTCTGCTACATCTCTGACCTTGGTACACGTAAGCTTGAGATGGTGCAATCTCTTAACCAATCACGCCGTGATAAATTTGGCATCGAACGAGGATCTTGAAGTTCTCGACTTGAGAAATTGCAGAAACGTCGGAGATGATTCGCTTCAGGCGATTTGCTCCATTTCGAAGCTGAAGACACTTCTCTTAGATGGATCAGATATTAGTGATAAAGGATTGTCTTATCTAAGAACTGGGGTGATAAACTCTCTAGTTACTCTCTCTGTTAGAGGTTGCAAAAGACTCACCGATAAATTCATCTCTCTTCTGTTCGAAGGCTCGTCGAAATTGAAATTACAGGAACTGGATCTATCGAATCTTCCTTACCTCTCCAATGCGGCGGTTTTAACTCTGGCAAAAGAGAGAGTTCCGATTATCGAACTCCGGCTACGGCAGTGCCCGTGCATAGGCGATACTTCTGTGATGGCATTGGCCTCCATGCAGGTCGACGAGGACAGGTGGCATGGCAGTGGTTTGCAGGTTTTGGATTTGTACAATTGCGGCGGGATTACGCCACTTGCATTCCAGTGGTTGAAGAGCCCTTATTTTCCGAAGCTGCGATGGTTAGGAGTAAAAGGAAGTGTGAGTAGAGATGCGGTGGAGAGTATAGCTAGAAATAGACCGTTTTTACGGGTGGCGTGGCTGGGGGAGGAGTTGGGAGCTGACCAGTGGGACAACTCGGATGCTCAGCACTTGAACGACGATGACGATGAGGTGAATGAACTCGAGCAGTGGCTTTTGGAAGCTGGCGAGGGGATTATCGACCAAGACATGGAGGATGATGCTGAAGATGGTGGAGACCCAATGGAGTGAGTTTTTTGTTTTAATTAATTAAAAAAGATATTACTTATTTTTGTTTTATTTTTTGCATTGACTTTTTTGTTTTCAAGTCCATTCTATGACATTCTCTAAGTTTGCAAATGAGTGAGACTAATAATTGAATTTTGAAATCTGGTGTTTAAAATTAGTCAAAGATGACATGCAGCAAACTGTTACAATGAGAGCAACTAAATGAACCTGATTCTTATAAAAATGAGAGATGACTGGTCGATATCAGTTCGATTGGATTCGAAATTTGGCGTAAATGATCGCTTCCAGTGATCAGATACTAAAACACAACTGTGTCGCCATTGAACCGACTAGAGGTAGCATCCGAGCGAACCGGCTCGCCAACTCGTTCGGATTGCTCGATACTGTAGCGATCCAAGCTAAGAGGCGAGCCATGCTCGAACTTGCTATTTAGGCTTGCGAGATTGAGCAAGCGAGCCCGGCTTGCTTTTTTAATTCTTCTTTCTCTGCAGAGGGATTTTGAGCACTGTTGTTGTTGTTCCCTGGTGCTGCAAAGGTTGTCTTAAAATATGGACATGAGCTACTCATCGTCCAACCTCTCAAATGCATTTCCGACACTGATGGTCGCGGGGGAGTTTTGAGAGTCGTCGACAAGAGGGAACTCGGGAAATGCAACGGTGTCGCTACGGAGTGGCGGTGAGAAACACGACGGGCATTGGAGAAGTCAAGAAAGTCGAGAAAGTCATTGATCCAAGAAGAGTGATTGAGATTTGGCTGTCATCGACTTACTTTTGAATATCTTAAATTTTAATAGTTAATTAATTTATTTTTTTAATTATATTTAAAAATTATAATTTGTATTATAGGATCATATTTATTCATATATTTATAAATATTTATCATATTTTTTTAACTTGGCTCGTTTGGGCTCGAGAGACTCGACTTGTTTAGTTCGAACTCAGGAGTCGGCTCGAGCCAAACTTTTTGGAAAAAAGATCGATATGTTCGACTTGATAGATTCAACAAGTTTAGATCGAAAAACTCAACAGGCTCGACGAGCTAGCTCAAAGAATAACTTTAGAACCGACACAACATCAGTCCGTCCATAAAATCGAGACTCGTTCATTAAAAATACACAAGCATGCATGTCATGTTTTTCAATGGAACCCCAAATTCATTAAGCATGGAATGTTTTATTTTCGTCCTTTGTGCCGAAATTTACGACTTTTTAATAAATTTAAATTAATTTCACCCGACAGCAGTAATGCAGGCAGAAAACGATCTCCTACTCTCTATTTGCTGACTCAACCACACGTGGACATTGAACCAAACGAAGGGGGAGGATAGATAGGACACCCTAACCCACCACGCGCCACGGCAAGGCTATAAGCATACCAGACAATTAACGTGGGTAATCGGAGCGATCTCTCGAGGAACGAGGAGAGGAAAACGAGTCTAGATTCATCCAAACCACATTATCGTCTACGTTCAATGAACATTTGCTCCGTGATATCCTCCTACGCCAAGCCTCGTTATCTTCCGATCCTAATTCCTATGATTATGGGATAGTTTTATATGACTCCGATGACCGGTAAATCCAATACATGACGCACGGCCGTTATTCCGTCGCCGGAAAGTGACCGGAATCGGCAGACACTAAGCTGTCTAAATCGATGTTTTTTTCAATTTATTGCTATTATTAGTAGGAAACTTCCAGGACACTCGTGTTTGGTTTGTAGGTGGTGGAGTTATTATCCGCCCTCGCATCTCAAAATCAGGACCGTCCACGATAACCAATCCATGGGTCCCATTTAAAAATCAAAGTTTCCGCCACGTGGGGAAAACATCAGAGACGTTCATCTGCGTGGCGTTTTGAGATCGTCGGCTCCACAGCCTACAGGCTTGGGGATGGAAACAACCGTTGATGGCTTGTTACCTGCACCGGCGGCGGGCCCCCGGCTACCCACGTTGTTTAATCTTGAACTTTGGAGATAAATCTAGACCTATGCAATTATTTGGGAACTTGATTAAACCGACATTAAATAAGCCAACACGTGTTTCTCATTGCTTTGCCTTGTCCAAATGCCACTCGATCGTTCATTTTATTTATTTATTTATTATTTAAAGTCTAGATTTAAAGATTATTGAAACAAGATCGGAAATGGCTAAAGCCAGTGATAAATTAGAATTTATTAGACAAGATAAACTGGAGCTCAGTAGCCTAACCCTTCGTCGCCTCCAAAAGCCATGTTTAGACGTCAGACTTTCTCATCCTTCCACGTCATTTCCTGACCAGTCACCGGAGTCAACTTCACGGTCAAACGGTCCGGTTTATTCCTTAGAGGGTGCGAATCCTCTGTCTGCACGTGCAGGTCAACTCGGTGCTCGTGATATCCACGTGCTTGCCTGAAGCCTTGTCACACCTACCTACTTCCATTAAGTTTACCCTACCGACATTTATATAATAATGTATTATTATTAATATTTTTATTTTAGTATAAGACGTCTACAAACAAATTTTCAATATATACGTTGTTGCTCAAGATTAAATTGCTGCACAATCCTTCCATTGGAGATGATGTTCTTAGTGGACGACGAGGATTTCTACGTGCATGTCTCGAGGCTAGAGGTAGACGATAACCCAAAGCTTGTTTAACTTAATACAAAAATAAACAAGTTTCGATCATTTTCAAATTCTTGATATTCATTAGAGCATAAATTGCCTTCGATTAAACCCTCCCAAAACAACCAATAATATTGTATGTTACGAGCGGACACAGAAGATTTCTCGGTGTTTGCTTATTGCATCAAATAGATGTTCATTTTCATCGATTTCTCAAAGTTCTTTTCACGATAAAATGGTCAATTCTTAGAGTTCATCGGAAATCTATATCAATACGTGTACATATAGAAGGAGATGAATAGGATAAGGCTCATCACGTGAACTCTCTTTTTACGTGATTTAAAGATGTGGCATGGAGGGCCATGTCACATGGATGGCAAAAATGGTGTGTGGACGAGTTGAAACCAATTGCCAAACCCTTCTAAAAACAGATCTATCTGTCGATCGCGACTTAGATTCCTTCTCGCCAAGATTCCTTCTTGAATGCCCTTATCCTCTCCCTACATTTTCCACCTCACAAACCCTAGATCTGTCCGTCAGCTTTATTCCGACCGTCGCTTCGACCGATTTATTGAACTGCTACGAGCTCAAACCAGATTGTTTTTTGGGTTTTTTTAATCGTGGACGCTACATATCATCGATAATCAATCCGGCCTCCTCCAAAGTAGGATGATAATATCATAAGCTTGATCATAAAAACATACCATGGTTATTTATTTTTGAAAATAAATACGTATTCTCCTTCATAAACAGCCAAGCGCAAAGTACGATTATACCCTCAAGGGTCGACCAAAGCTCCAAGCATTTAGGAGTAACGCGGGCCCCACCAGTGAAGTTGGTGACAAATCACGCCGGAAGGCTGGGACCACGATGAACCCGCGAGGATGGTCGAACGAACATAATCAATGAGGGGTAAATACGTATTTTCCTGGAAACCTTATCCAAAACTGGTGGGCACCCAGAATATGCTGCTTTAGGTTCTTATTGCTTATTTGCTTTACTAATATATTAATTTAATAAATATTATATTGCGAAAAAAGCAGGTTTGTGCGGACTGAGAGGTGTGAACAGCCAAGTGTCCACCTCCCATTGGTTGTTGGATAGTGGGTGTGACGTCCCCCAACTCATGTACTATATTAAATACAAATAATTCACTTGGTTAATTTAAAATTTTAAAACAACGATCATCATATGTACCCTATTTTATTGAAAATTAATATCCATAGCTTGTTATATTCGTTGTACAAATGATTAAAAATTTATTTTGTGATAAATAAAAGCATAATTATTTTTAAGTTTTATTTTTATATGAATTAAAAGCATAATTATGAAATATTCTGATTTTTTTGCATCAGTTTCATATTTTAAAAAAATTAATTTTTTTTATTATATTTATATCAAAATTTAATTAATTTAATCAAATTGTGAACCCATTTTTATTTTTGTATAAGATTTTATTTAGTTCTGGGTAATATTTATTTTACCCATTGTTCTACTGCAGATTCACCGTTTTGAAAAATTGATACCAAAACCAGACTAAAATTACAGTTTTGATATGACATGCAATCTAGTTTGTTGCCCTAACTTAAGGTATCTAACTCAATAGGGGGCAAAACCAGACCGGAACCGTCGGTTTTAATTTGATTTTGGTTCTAATTTTTAAAAAATTATAATTTATGAGCTCGTTTCCGTCTTTAGGAATAAAAAAAAATATAAAATTGAATAAAAATAAAACATGATATAAATAAAAAAATTGATTCTATACTCACTTAATTACAAATTTAGCTTAATATAATAAAGACATATTGATGGGATTAAAATGGGACTGAATCGTCCAATCTTATCTAACTATGCAGGTAAGGGGGATAAATGGAATTTATATTATTATTTATTTTTTGTCGAAAAAGCCAGCGAATTAACTCTACAGGGCGACGGCAGACCCTGGGATGAATTCATTTTGACAATTTCATACACAACTCTCTCTCTCTCTCTCTCGCTCTCTCGCGCTCTCTCTCGCTCGCCGGAGTTTGCGAATAAAACCAGCTCGTCTTCTCAGATTTTGGCCGTATATCGCGACTGATCTCACGTAAACATCCCATACTGATAACTCTCTCGGCATTGTTATCTCTGTTCTCTTTTGTTCTTCGTCTTCCTAATGGTCATGGACGGCAACGAGAGCTGTGGCAGCCGAGTGCGCGACGTTTCTTCGCCGGTTCACACTCGCCAACATAGACAGAAGCTCCAGGTCTACAATGAGGTTCTTCGTCGTCTAAAAGACTCCGGCAACGAGGAGACCCTTAAACCGGGTTTCGACGATGAGCTCTGGGCTCACTTCAATCGCCTCCCTGCTCGGTACTTTTACCCCTCAGTCTCGCTTCCGTACCGTCGTTTCCCTGCTCAGTTTCGCTTCCGTACCGTCGTTTCCCTGCAGTCTCTTCTCTTTCGTGATTGTATTTGTTTTGTATTTTTACTGTGTTCTGTTATACAGAAAGAGTATGCTGCTAATTGTCCAGGTTTGTCCAATCTGTCCTATAAAAAAGTTTTTCTTTCGATTTCTTTTTCTCCTGATTGTACGATCGCGTATTCATGATTATTCTTTTCGTATTCTGGTTGAGGTTTGCTTTGAGTTAGTGGGTATGCATATCTGTCAGATATGGCTGAATTGATCATTTCTCAGTTTTTGGCCGTACAGAGCTTATTTTTACTGTTGAATGATTCAGTTGTTACCTTTTTTTTTATTGAGATTGTGTATGTATACCGAATTAACTGCAGGTATGCTCTCGATGTGAACGTGGAGAGGGCAGAAGATGTTCTTAAGCATAAAAAACTACTGCATTTGGCTCGTGATCCTGCTAAGAGACCTGCAATCGAAGTCCGATTAGTCCAGGTAGTCAATTCTTAGAGCAATGATAGGTTTTCTCCAGCTTTATGGCTCTTCATCCACCACATTTTTTTATCCGTAGTTCTACTTGTGAAAATCTTGTTTTTAAACCGTGGAGTCTTTATGCAGTTGGTTTCGGTATTGGGAACTTTTTTTCCTCATCCTTTCTCGTTTTCAATATTTTATCACGTGGATTCCGTTGTCTGCCACCTAATTTGTTTATTCTTAAAACGTGGAAAACATAGATTGGATTAGGTCGCCCATGCCCCTGCCAAACTTATGGATGGTGGATGTATTGATTTCTCTTAGTTAAAGAGGATCTCAGGATAAGTTTATCAAGCTCCAACATCAAAATTCTATTATTTAAAGTGATTTAGGAGCATCCAATGATTCATGACATCACTAATTTTTTTTTTCCACTGGACTATTTCTATGCTGACTTTCATAACGATTTTGGGTAGTTTCGTGTGAGATCATAACTATTTGTGAGTTGGGTGGTTGTAAGCCTTTAGCAGAGATTAAGGTTTTTTTCTAATGCCTGGTGATGAGGCCTAGCCAAGTAGACTATTTGCTTAATTATTTATGTTTAATGCGGTTTCATGCATTTATTTTCCCTTGAGTCTGTTTAAATTTGTTTATATTGCTCATGGTGTTTGTCATTAATCACTGATGTGGTTGGTAAAAATCATCGATGTGGTTGGTTTTGTTTTCACCATTTGCTGTTTCGTTAATCATTGGTCAAATGATTTCATTACGAATAGCATTATTCATTTATATAAAATATAATGTTCATTGGATGACTAAACTCATTTTGCTTATACAGATGAAGTCTATTTCTGATGGGAATTCAGCTGAGTTTACCAACTCAAGTCACAGTAAGGACGCTGCCCGAAGTTCTTCAAATTTCTATAGCAGACAGAGGTATGTTACATACATTATTTGAGCTCCATGATATTCACTTCCAAATATTTAATATTACTGTAATTCTAAACACATTTAATTCTCCCTGAATAGTTTTGACTTACTATTGAGTTTCTGGAACTCTGTCTGACATTTTGATATGCCAGCATCCACCCTCCTCCTGCCTTTGGTTCTTCTCCTAACCTTGAAGCCCTTGCACTTGAAGCTGATGATTCTGATGATCAGGACGAGGATAACTCTGTACATGCTACGACACAATTTTCCAGGTAAACACTTTTATTTCATTAACTGTCCAATACAATATGGTGGTTTGTGGACTCAATGCATTGTGATTGAAGTTTTTGAATCTAGTCTTTTCAAAGAAGCTTTAACTTATTATAGTATTAGAACGTGTATGAGTTATGCATATTTGGTTAAAGTTTTAAACTGTCCCATCCCTACTGAAGATGTTTACATTTCATGCAAATTTATTTTGCTATCTATTGACTGGATTTAAGAACAATGCAGGCCGATGCATGAGATTACCTTCTCAACAGATGATAAGCCTAAACTCCTCAGTCAGGTATTAATTAATATAAACAACACAGATCTTATTTTTGGCTAAATATTTTACTGTGTATATGCTCGAGGAGCTGGCCATACATATATGAAATTTAATGGCGTGCACTTCAAGGCAGCTTTGCCTTTTCTTGTCATACTATGCATGAACTAGTCAAAAAAATTGAAATGAAATTTAATTCCTTCACCTTCTGAATACTGAACCAAATCAAAATAGAAGAGAGATGACTGTTACTGTATCTTATTTGAACTTTTCTCTACTTTTTTTGTATTTATTTATGACCATAGTTTTTAGAAGCTTGTTCATCGAGTCTTTCAGTTGACGTCATTGCTTGCTGAGACTGGGCTTAATATCCAAGAAGCACATGCATTTTCAACAATAGATGGTTACTCGTTGGATGTCTTTGTTGTTGATGGTTGGCCATTTGAGGTACTTTAGACTTGTAACTCCATTTTCACTTCTAAATATGGATTTATAGTTACAGCCAGTGGAAAAAGGTAAAAAATGTAATCCTAATATGTACTATGTATTATGCATTACTTTTATCAAGAGATAACATGTGCTTAAGCTTAGTCTTGGTTTTGTTAGTAATGATTTATTGCGATTTTGGTATCAACTTTCTTTTCAATCATTGTCTAATGGAAATGTAATCGACTTGGTGCTTGAACAGGAAACAGAGCAGCTTAAAACTACATTGGAAAAGGAACTTTTGAAGATTGAGGTGCTGCCATTTTAATCATTATGTTTTAACTGGATACAAGCACCATTAGATTGGTTTATGTTATCGAATCGTTTTGCCTTGTTCTTTTTTTTAATATTTTTTATTTATGCTTTGTTAATTCAATTTGCAAGTTGGGATTATTATACAGAGGAAAACTTGGCCAAATCATCAATCAATATCTCCCGTAGATGAGCATGATAAATTTGTTATCAAATGCGAACCTGATCATGTCAAGATACCAAATGATGGGACTGATGAATGGGAAATAGATCCTAGATATTTGAAATTCGAGCATAAAGTCGCATCTGGATCCTATGGTGATTTGTAAGTTGATAACGTTGCCAAAATCAATTTTGTTTCTCTGACAGTCATATCATTGTTGTCATTTTTTCCTGGAATTAAAGTAGCTTCATTACCCCGAACAGGTACAAGGGTACATATTACAGCCAAGAAGTGGCTATTAAAGTGCTCAAACCTGAACGCATAGATTCTGATATGCAGAAAGATTTTGCTCAAGAAGTCTTTATTATGAGGTGTGCTGATTAGTGATGATTTTACACAACGGGCACAAAATTTGTGAATGGGAACCATAGAACTGTAGCACAGCAAATTATTTGATGCAACGAATCATGCAAAGAAAAGGGGTTTGCGCATTAAATTAATCCAGTTTTATTATAGTATCTGAAATTTGTCACATAAAGCCGAAAACATGCGTATGGTTTTTATTTCTTAATCATAATCATTATTTTGATTTTTATTTTTCTGTTTAGTCGAGGATCTGTTAGTCAAGATATCTTTACAAAATTTTGTGTGTCTTTTATTTTGATTGACTTAGTTCTGGATTTCCAGGAAAGTCAGGCACAAAAATGTTGTGCAGTTTATAGGTGCATGTACCAAGCCTCCAAGGCTTTGCATTGTGACTGGTAATTTCAGATAAATTGTCGTGTCTCTATGTTTTAGGTTTATTTCATTTTTGTTCTTTCATACTCAAAACAATTTTCCCCTTTTCATTTCAGAATTTATGTCTGGTGGAAGTGTATATGACTACTTGCACAAACGAAAAGGCGTTTTCAAGCTCCCATCTTTACTCAAGGTGGCAATGGATGTTTCCAAAGGAATGAACTACTTGCACCAAAACAACATAATTCACAGAGACTTGAAGGCCGCCAATCTTTTGATGGACGAGAATGAAGTAACAGATTTCCCATTTTTCATTGGTTTTTCTGCTTGTACATTGAAAAAAAGTAGAGTTTATTATAGTACTTCACAGGTTGTTAAGGTTGCTGATTTTGGAGTTGCCAGAGTAAAAGTTCAGTCAGGGGTTATGACAGCTGAAACGGGAACATACCGATGGATGGCTCCAGAGGTTTGTAATTTTTTTGAGACAATTTCCAGGAATTATTCTCAATATAAATATTTTTTTTTAATTTGGATCGAAGACAATGAATTCATGAATGAGTTCTTATATTCGTTTCTTGGGTATTTTCTTTTTGCTCTGAAGGTAATAGAACACAAGCCCTATGATCAGAAGGCTGATGTTTTCAGTTTTGGAATTGTATTATGGGAGTTACTAACTGGAAAGGTACAGATGGTGGAAACAGAATCATCTCCTTTTCTTACCATGTTCATCTAAACATTTGCTTCCTGTATAATCTTCTTGTGTTTTGATTACCAGCTTCCTTACGAATACTTAACCCCATTACAAGCTGCTGTTGGAGTGGTTCAAAAGGTATAATTCACTTGCCGAAAATTTATGTTTTGTCAGTCAATTTGTATCTTTTTATGTCGCCCCTTGTACCATTACACCACGAATAACGATAAAAAATGGACTTCGATTTCAGGGTATTCGACCTACTATTCCAAAGAACACTCACCCAAAACTAGTTGATCTAATGGAGAGGTGCTGGCAACAAGATCCAGCAGCTCGACCCGATTTCCCAGAAATCATGTCAATATTGCAAGAATTATCCAAGGAGGTGACCTTTCTTAACTAGATCTTTACATTTTTGCATACAAGACGCATGATTCAAACATGCACTGCCTTAAACGTCTCCAACCGGATAACTTTTTGTATATGAAAGCAGGTAGGAGATGAAGCAGACGAAAGGCGTAGAGAGAAATCGATCGGCGGAATCCTATCTGTTCTGACGCGGAGCCATAGCTAAAACAAAAAAAAAAAGGAAAGAGGACACACTAACGAGTAAGAATATGCTTAATATAAGAATAATAGAGTTCATTTTGCACGTTCTTCCAGCTTTTTTAAAGTGTACATTATTCACCACTCGTCTTATATACGCCCCCTTCTCATTTGTTTTTCCTTCCATTTTATTTAGCTAACATGTACTTTTGAAGCCATAGCTTTTGTCCATGCAAGAGCTTGCTTGCTTTTTTTGAGTTGGAGTTGGATGTAATTTCCCAACAACTTGCGGCTTTATGTTTATATAGTACATGTCTTGTCTTATAAATCTCTGCGTTTGCTCATTTTTGTACGAACTAGCTTTTTAGTTCTCAGATTGGATGATCATGGACTGTTTTGTGCGCATAGGCTAAAAAAAGTGTGTACAAATGTATTCATGATCGTATATGTTAGGTATAAATATACGTATACATGGCTCCTGTACGTATGCGTTTTCAAAACGTTGTCTTGGAAACATCTTATGAATGGATTCGGTTGAAAGAACGCTGTTTGGGTATATGATCTAATAAAGCTTCATCATAAACTGGATTCGCAATGGTAGGTTAGATAGAGAGGGAGAGAGAGAGAGAGAGAAACTAACACGTGGCGCTTGAATGGGATACGCGAGATGGAAATACCACCGGCGAATTCCCATTGATTCCAGGAGGTGGGTTGTTCATCTTTGGAGAAATGATCGAGTGAAGTCTACGGCGTCTAACCAAGTTTTCTTTTTGTTTTTTGGGGCAGAGAGGAACAGAGAATCGGATACCAGAGAAATGTAAAACGACGCTGATTGTCTGCTGCTTCTTGAAAAATTGGAAATCTCTGTTCTGTGCTCGGACAGCGATAACCTCAAGATTCGAGATTCGATTCTAGGCATCTGTCATACTCTTTCCTCCCCATATGAGTCGGGATCAATTTTATGATTTGCTGAAATAGTCGCATTGTTTTCAGGCGATGATTCACCGAGCGATGAGCTCAGCTCAGTCGCTCTTTTTCCGCCAATCTCTAACCTTTATCCTACGCGGTGTTTCTGTAATATCAAGGTCATACTGTGTTGCATCGTCTTTAAATGCAAATGGTTTTTCTCCGGCAACGGACTTGTATAGCCTGAACAAGAAGATTTCCAGTTTGATAAGGCTCGGTCGGTTACTAGACGCCAGGTCAGTTTTCGATCGCATGAAGGAGCGGAGTACTGTAACGTGGAATTCAATGTTGAGTGGGTACGTCAAGAAGAGGGAGATAACCAGAGCACGCAAGCTGTTCGATGAAATTCCTGAAAGAGACCTTGTGTCGTGGAATTTGATGATATCTGGTTATATTTCGTGTGGTGGAATCAAGTATATCGAGGCTGCAAGGAAATTGTTCGATCAAATGCCTAAACGAGATTGTGTCTCGTGGAATACGATGATTAGCGGGTATGCTAGGAATGGGATGATGGATTTAGCCATCGATATTTTCAATAGCATGCCCGAAAAAAATGTCATCTCTTGGAATGCTATGATTTCTGGGTTTCTACAAAACGGTGATGTTGGCCAAGCAGTTCAGTTTTTTCATTGGATGCCGGAACGGGATTCTGTTTCTCTTAGTGCACTTGTATCGGGTCTCATTCAAAACGATGAATTAGATGAAGCTTCTATAATTCTGTTTCAGATGGCCGGGATGAAGGATCGAAAAGAAGATTTGGTTCATGCTTATAACACTTTGATCGCTGGTTATGGTCAGAAAGGAATGATTAAAGAAGCTCAACATCTGTTCGATCAGATACCATCTAAGAAAGAAGACGTTGGCAATTTTCGAAGAAATATTATATCGTGGAACACAATGATCATGGTATATGTCAAAGTGGGTGACATTCATTCTGCGAGGGAACTTTTCGATCAAATGATCGAACGTGACCCCTTTTCATGGAATACCATGATTAGTGGATACGTTCAAAAGTTGGAAATGAAGGAGGCCATGAAACTCTTCGATGAGATGCCAAATACCGATACACCTACATGGAATATGATGATCTCTGGTTTTGCGGAGATGGGTTGTTTGGATCAAGCTCGTGATTTCTTCACGAGGATGTCTCATAGAAGCACAATCTCATGGAATTCTATGATAGCGGCATACGAGAAAAACAACGATTATGTAAGTGCAGTTGAACTTTTTATGAAAATGCAAAGCGAAGAAGAGAGGCCAGATCGACATACATTATCCTCGGTTCTTAGTGTATGTGCTGGACTGGTTGACTTATTGTTAGGGATGCAGATTCATCAGCTAATTATGAAGCAATTTATTCCAGACAAGCCCATAAACAATGCTCTCATTACCATGTATTCAAAATGCGGGGCGATCATGGAGGCTCGAGTTGTTTTCGATGAGACGAGACTGCAAAAAGATGTCATTTCTTGGAATGCAATGATCGGAGGCTATGCTTCGCACGGCTATGCTTCGGAGTCTTTGAAACTTTTTCGATTGATGAAGCAGTTTGGAGTCAAACCCACTTATATCACATTCATTTCAGTTCTAAATGCTTGTGCTCATGCCGGGCTCGTCGAAGAAGGTCAAAAGCATTTCAAATCGATGATGGATGAATATGGCATGGAACCACGGATTGAACATTTTGCGACCCTTTTGGACATTTTGGGTCGTCATGGACAGCTTGAGGAGGCTTTGAATTTGATCAATAGCATGCCATTTGAACCAGATAAGACTGTTTGGGGTGCATTACTCAGTGCTTCCAGAATTCATGATAATGTCGATATTGCTCGTATTGCTGCGGAAGCATTGATGAGACTCGAATCGGAAGGTTCTGCTCCTTATATACTGCTGTACAACATGTATGCTGACGGTGGAAACTGGGATAGAGCAGAAGAAGTTAGGGCAATGATGGAGAGGAATAAAGTAAGGAAGCAACCAGGATACAGTTGGGTGGATTCTTCTAATGGCTGACCTCGCAGAAGACGATAGTGCGGCACTTGAACTGGCTCGTCCCTTATTTTGGGACGACGCGTCGATGACGAAGAAGAGGTAACTGATCCACAGCTACTCTCATTCCACAAACGGTTTCTCATGATTTGTTTTGCTCGGTGAACAGTACTTGTGGTTCGGTTTTGATATGCGAGCTCTCTCTACTCAATGAGGTCTGATCTAAACGTGTTGATTTTTAATATTAGTTATCAGCTGAGAAACTCTTCTGTTTTCTAATGGTGGTGGATGAGATCTCCATGCAATTCATAAAGGAAAATGTTACTCTAAAAGAGGACAAAGATGGTGGAAAATGGGTGGGGATCTGGCGTCTTGTTCTTCTGAAGCATCCACCCTATGATGAACCAAGAAGAAATGGGAAGGTTCCTAAAATACTAACTCATCGTTTATTCCCTCAAGCACAATATAGTATTTGGATCGATGGTAAAATGAAGTTGATAGTCGACCCATTGCTCATTCTCGAGAGGTATTCAGTTTATTTTAGCAAGATCTATTAGTAAGTGAATGTAGCTACTTTAAGAGTACTAAATTTAATGATGTTGGCATTCATTACGTTATTCTGAAGATAAAATCAATGGCCAATTGGCAGCAAACAATTATCGTTTTCTGTTTTTTTTCCATCTCTAATGGAAATACATTGTGATAATTGTAATGAGTTAAGATTACTAAATTTCTATGTAGGTACTAATGGCGTGATAAACATACCTTTGCCATTGCTCAACACAAGCATTATCACAGCATATACGAGGAGGCTGATGCAAATAGGAGGAGGAAGCGATACGCACGACCTCTTATCGATCTCCACATGAAAATTTATCGCTACGAAGGAATGGAACCATGGAATCCAAAGAAAAAACTGTTTGCGGTAAGAAGGGCCATTTGTTCTTATTATTATCGCGTTGTTACTTGATTGTTTGCAGATCAATATGATATTCGGGTTTTCATCTATATAATTCAGTAGGGGAGAGACATTATCTTATCAATATGTTGTTTAGAAAAATACTTGTATATGTAAAGATTATATGTATCTTTTGTGCTTATACTTCCTTCCACTGGTTGTATTTACCACAAACCATGGCTGTCATTGAGTTGAAATTTTTGGAACGCAGATGTGCCAGAGGGAGCCATTATCATACTTGAACACACTGCAATGAGAAAGCTACTTAGCTGCTTGTGGTTTAATGAAGTCAACCTCTTCACACCTCGAGACCAACTGAGTTTCGGCTACGTGATGGACAGACTGGGGGATTCGATCGAGTTCTTCATGTTTCCGAACTGTGAGTACTATTTTCTCTTCGGGTTGCACCCGCATACTAGGGAGCATTCTTCTCTCATAGAGTGGGTAAAAGATTGGGATCAGCTCAAGGGTGATGCTAGTAGTTTGAAAGAGTCTCAAGGGTGGGTTGGTTCCAAGGATAAGCTGTTAGAGAGTCGAGAAGGGTTAGGATTGTGGACTCCTTATCCAGCCAATCTTGATTCAGTTGTCTTGCCGCCTGTGGCTCGATCGGCCAAGGCGGGCTGACCTTTATTGTTGACATTATATCATATTTTTTCTCAATATATTTGTTGTTCGCTCTGTTATTTCCTCTTCCTATCACATGTATCGATTATTTAATAATGTATTGAATTATGATTGATTTAATTAAAATATATTTAATATATTATAATTTAAATAATTATTTATAATATTTGTTACATTAATCACAACTCGATACGTTAAAAAACATGTTAAAAAAATAGAACTTAACATTATTTTTTGATCTTTGAATTTGGGGTTTTGAAGGCAAAATGTAGGATTACAACCCAAAGAGGGAATATCGATGTAGAGCCTCCAACCGTGAAGCCTCATCACCACCAATTAAGTGCGGGGTAGAAAATAGTAACATAAGTGGCAGCCTAGTATAAATCCAACACATGAAATCCTTGATAATTAAAACAAATCAAACAAGAACCAGACATCCCAAGGGCCTTCATAAATACTAGATACCCAGTTTGTTAGAATCTTCAAAATCGTTCAGGAGATGGACGGCTCGAGCTAACAAACAACTGAGAAACAAAAAAGAACAATTACACGATCATCATCGACTGAAATCGAAAGAATGCTTCCACTCTGTCTGCAAAGAAATTGAAAAAAAATTGCAGAAGCAGCTTGTTATTCATATCATGGAAGAAGGAAGGTTTGCAGAGCTCTTTCTGATCACCGTCTGATCAGGGGATTGACTCATTTCTGATGTTAATTAGCTGTTTCTCGGGTGTAGTACTGATCGAGTGTCTTTGCTGGTATACGGTGGAGGAGTTCGCGGGGGAAAATTCGAAGCAAGGTCCATGCTAAATCGAGCGATTGGAAGATATTACGGGTATCGTAGGCTCCTTGTGCGACAAACTTCCTCTCGAATTTGTCCAAGAATTCAAGATAAAGCTGTTTTGACATTCAAGAGAAACCCCATGAGCTCCATATTTTAAGATAGTTTTTAATCTGAGGAAAAAGAGAAGATGCAAGACCAGGTCTTCAGAAGAGAGAGCTTCTTCTCCAACCACGGCTTTCATTGCTTGAACGTCCTTCCCAATTGCATAATTTGCATAGAGCTGGAGTTGAAAAATTCAATAGTGGCCGGGTTTCAAACCTCTAATTGAAACGTGATTGCTTTTTTATGAAACTAATTTAAGAACAGACCTGGTTCGATACATCGGCATGATCCCTACGCGTCATTCCCTCGCCAATAGCACTCTGCATTCGTAGAATATGTCAAGCTTTTTGAAGTTCGAGTGCATTATGCTAAACAAAAAGGTGTGGTTTACCTTCATGAGACGAGATAAAGAAGGCAGAACATTGATTGGTGGATAAATCTGTCAAATTCAAGAATTAGAAATCTATGAACTATTTTGGGAGAAAGATTCTAACACAGACCTGTCGGTTATGTAGCTGCCTATCGATGTATATTTGTCCCTCTGTAATATATCCGGTAAGATCTGGGGTTGGATGTGTGATATCTGCCAAAGGCTACTTAATTATTCTCGAGCTCGGATAATGTACTACCAATAATAGCAAAAATTTTACTTTAAGAGGATGTTAAAGTATAGAGAGTACCATCATTAGGCATAGTTAGAATTGGAATTTGGGTGATGGACCCTTTTCGTCCTTCGATTCGTCCCGCACGTTCATATATAGTAGCCAGATCGGTATACATATAACCAGGATACCCACGCCTTCCAGGTACTTCCTCCCGAGCAGCAGACACCTGGAACAGAAATCAAATGTTTGGCTATATCTACACATTAGAACCTGGAGGTTTCATTATTATTAAAATCTTTAAGCTTTCGTTGAATCTTGGAAAACGATGTTTCATTCATTTTCTTCATTGAACTTGGTGATTTTACCTCACGAAGAGCATCTGCGTAGGAACTCATGTCGGTCAGAATGACGAGAACATGCTTTCCACATTCATAGGCCAAATATTCAGCCGTGGTAAGAGCAATTCGCGGAGTAATGATACGCTCAATCGTAGGATCGTTAGCCTTGAATGCAAGAAAGAAAGCACACTTTAATATGGGGTATTGATGAAGGGAAATGCAGGGAAATACTCGGAATATATTAAAGTAAATAAGTTTGAATGAAGAATATACAAGATTCAGAAAAAGGGTCACTCTCTCCATTGATCCATTTTCTTCAAAATCTCGTTTGAAAAACTGTGCAGTTTCCATGTTCACACCCATAGCTGCAAAAACAATAGCAAAGTTGTCTTCTTCTGCATCCTGAATGTCAACAAAGTCACAGTTTAATCACTTGAGCACCAAAAATACAAACATAAGACAAGAAAGAAACCCAAATCCAGATACCAACAAAGACAACATGTTAATTAAACGTAATTTTTTAATAAAGTTTGAGACAAAAAGTTCAAGACATTACCCCAAGAAGATTATCTGATTTCTCTAAACGTTTGACTAAACCAGCCTGCCTACATATTTGAGCAGCAATTTCGTTGTGAGGAAGGCCAGCAGCTGAGAAAAGTGGAATCTTCTGACCTCTAGCAATGGAGTTCATAACGTCAATGGTTGAAATCCCAGTCTGTATCATCTCTTCTGGATATGTTCTCTCACTTGGGTTGATGGAACTCCCTGGCGTAGAAGAAGAGCTAGTAAATAGCAAAAAAGAAAGGAAATGACAGATTGAAATCCACAAGAACTTACCAGAAATATCCAAGTATGCCTCAGGCAAAATTGGTGGCCCATTATCAATGGGCTTTCCAGAGCCATTAAATATGCGACCAAGCATATCCAACGACACGGGGGTTTTCAAAACCTTTAATACAACAGAGAGTATGTCGGTGTTAAAAATTTAAACATCAAAATCAAACAGTATAAAACAAGGGCATGAATTCAAGAGGTTTGGATAAAGAGCAAGATCTTTTCTAATCATTCGCAAGCTTTAACCTCTTTCAAGGAATAGAACATAAATACAGGGAAATCTAATTCCACAATGAATGAAGATTGGAGGAATAAGAGAAGTTTTATACCTCTCCAGTAAATTGCACAGTTGTGTACTTATTGTCAATTCCAGAAGTTCCTTCGAAAACCTGAGAAGATAGATTATCAGATGAGCAAAAAGATGATACAAAAATAGTCACAACTCATTACATTATCTCGCCAAGGAAGAAAATTTATGGGAATTGAAAGAAAAACATGGAAAACAATTATCTTGACAAAAAACTTCCATCATTTTCCTGGTCTTCGCCAGTTTTAAAACAGTTTTTTCACAATTCAAAATATATGAAGGACCAAGTTTTGCTGCAAAACCTGAACAACAGCTTTCTCCCCATCGACTTCTAGTACTTGGCCACGTCGGGTTGTTCCATCGCCTAAGCGAATGTTAACAATTTCCTGGAATTTGGGTCCCTACACGAAGGAGATCAATAAGATACTGATTTCTGAGGAAGAAAATTTTAAGATTCAGATCGCTTGCAAAATTATGAAAAACTACAGCAATGAATTATAATTCCCACCTTAACTTTATCCAGGATAACCAAAGGTCCAGCAACACCAGAAACAGTTCTGTACTCTGCACCAAAATGACAACCAATAATCCATCATTACTTAAAAATACTACAGTTGCATGAAAACTGGCTTTGATTAATAACTCATTAACCAATCAAAAAAGCATCAAGTGATAACAAAAAAAGGCTTACCCATGCCAACCTCCAGCGTTCCCTCCTCCATGTCGTGATTGTTTAGTTCGACTCCCATATTCTAACTGGAGAGACAAAAGAAAGAGAAATATTTCTATGAGAATATGGAACCTCCAAGAATGAAGTCGGAAGCTTTTTGAAAATTTCAACGCATAATGACAGTTAGCACTACAGAATATATCCTTAGTTTGATGGCTAAGTCCGACTAAAATCAGCCCTAACAAGAAACAGATCTTCCTTAAATCATAATTCGAGAACAGCCAGCTCCAAGCTAAACAATCGAGCATCTAGTTTCGTCCCCATATAGTCCTCAAATAGAAAATCGATTCAAATTTCTTTTGTCTTTCCCAATAAAAACAATGACACCGCGACACCAGAATGAAAAAAAAAACATAAAATTCCTTAAGAATCGATCTAACAAGCCGAAAAATGCAATCCAAAAAGAGAAGCAATCAAATTCCAAACCTCAAGTTGAAAATTGGTCAGATTCAAACCATTTGAACAAAATTACACATTTCAGGTAACATCGCGAAACGAAATGAAGGAGCAAAAACACAATCACGAGCCTAAAAACCGGAAATGGATCTTGAAGGAGGAGGAAATTAGAGGTCGGTCACCTTTTTTCCCTGATCCGAACCGTAGCCAAGAGGATGATAGAGATTGGGCAAGAGAAGGGGGCGATGAGCAGGCTTCTAACCCCAACGGACTATATAATTGATTTTCCATTAATTACTTAACAGTAATTATGACTTCCTCGAAGGGCAAATAGAGAAATAAAAAAGGACAAGGAAGTTTGTCGTGTAGTGTATTATTATCACCATTTGCACCGTACTTAATTTGGACGGTACTAAGATATTATTGAAGTGACCTAGCAGGAAGCTATCAAAGGCTTTGATTAAAAAAAACCGAAATTAGTTCAAATTCAACTCTATAACTCGGTTTTCATTTTTCAGTTCTGTTTCAATCGATTTTGTCATGTTTCTGTTTCGATTCAAGTTTCGGTTCGGTCTTTAATCGATTCAAGTTTCGATTCAAGTTTCTGTTTCGATTTTCTGTCATTTTTTCTAGTTTTTCTGATCTTAGATCTTAAAAAACAGTTTAAGATCATCCATTTTGTTATAATTTTGATCTCAATCAATTTTTCGATTCAAAATTAGATATTTAACCTCACAAAACCAAGCCAAACTAGATGATTGTTCAATTATGCGATTCAAACCGAACCACATCCCACCTCTAATTGCAGCATCGATGCTCGGCATAACAATACACCAGATCGTAGAATTAGAGAATAAACGTAGAAAAAACACAGATCGTTAAGGTGAGAGAAAAAAGAAGACAAGATAAATGTTCAAACAAAGTTATAAATTTACAAAGCGGGAAGCAAATCTAACTTAGATAAGTGTGTCTAACATTAACGCTATCAAAGCTGGTCTGAACATGACACAAAAACAGAAGATTTCTTCTTCATCTTGTTTGTTTTTTGGAAAGTTAAAAGTTAAAGAATAGAATCACGGCGAAATCTCGATCAGGTACCTCCAGATTCAGTTGGTGCGGCAAAAGGAGCCAAGGTGTTGTGAGGGAGATGGATTCCGCCTCCTCTCACCGAGGCGCTCGGGATCTTTCCGGAACTCGCTCTCGACACGAGGTTGGAGTCGAGAAAGACGATAATCACAGTGATGTCATCGTGGAAATGCCTTCGCACCCCTCGGTCGATCTTCTTTAGATCCGAATATCTCATTTCCCTCTTCTTTGCTGCTTCTTGGAGAGCGGCTTTCACCAGCCTCCTAGCACTTCCCTGAAATGGTTCCATTTGAGCTTTTAACAAGAAAAATTAAGATCCATGATTCTTCTGTATAATCTTACACTGTGTGGTTTCTTCTGAACTATATCAACTGCTTCCTGATTCGAGAAGTGTTCCCAAAGACCGTCCGATGCAAATATGATGAATTGATCGTCGGGTTCCAACCGAACAACAGAAATGGACGGTTCGGCGCTCAAAATCGGCTTCTTGAAAGACTCTCGAAGGCGGAACCTAATGTACAGAGGCTCCCTATTGAACTCCGGTTTTTTCAGATACACATCCCCAATGGATCGAGAAACCTACGAAAAGTGACATTGTATCTCTAATTCAATGGCAATGGCTTTAGTATGCATAAAGTTTTCATATTTCATAATTAAACGATTAATATCATTCGAATGAAGTTGAACTGACCTGAATAAGGCCTTTAACTCGCCAGACGTTATGCTTCAAGACGACAATCTGTGAGTCGTCGGGATGCAAAGATTGCAGCTCTTGTCTCACAGATTCTATGCTTGCATTGTGTTCGGCTGACAGTTGGATCGAAAGAACCTCCCCAGTAGCTTTTATGGCTTTTCCCAAAACAGCACGAGAATCGCCGAGATTGGCGATGTAAAGATTCTCACCGCATATAACCCCAACAAGACAGCAAGATCCGACGGCTGCAATTTGTGGCTTCATTGGCCATTGTTTCGTGACGACTGATGTAAATCCATCCTCTGTTGCTTGAAATGCCTTACGAATTACGTCTGCCGACATGGTTTGGTTTTCAGAAGTGAACCCTGCTCATCACACGAAAAAAACAAAACGTCTGAAAGAAATAAATAAATAAACTCCACAATTACGACCATCATTGTTTTTTCATTTTATCGAATTTGCAATAATGCATGTTTTCGAGACAAGATTCTTAATCACATCGCTGCCTTTGGTCGCATAAACATAAGACACGTTGATCATCGTGCTTTTCTCTCACAATTAAAATATATAGAAAAAACCATTCAGATAAAAATCTATTTGAGGTAGAAAAATAATACGAGTCTACGACAAAAGATAGGTTTACTTTCTTAGCATACATTCTTAAATTACTTTATGATGTGTCGAATTATAATTAAAATAATTATTTATATTATTTATAGCACCAATAAGAAATCGACACAACCGAAAGTAAAATAAGAGACTATGCTCAGAAGATAAACCTTATACTGAGAAAAAAATATGTGCAGTCTAAGATTATAGGCATTTTCTCTTGATGAATTTCCCAAAATAACTTAAATTCTTCAATAGGCTATCCGTTTTTCCAGACGAATTATCTGTAGAAGGAAACTAAAACTACTCTAGAGATATGCCCAGCAGCCTAATTTGGACTTTTGAAAATCAGAAATGCGGATCAAGTAGCAAAGAGTACCATCATCGATTCAATCGAATCGTGCACGAAAAATCAAAACCAACGAAGAATATCCTTGGAAAACTTACTTTTCAGATGCTGAAACAGATGATCATTTATATAGCGAGATGTCTCAGGTCCTCCATGGCCATCATAGACACCTACGAATACACCATGAGGACCAGACTCGCTCAAGCTCAAGCTCCCTGACTCGATCTGACTCTGATCCTCGAGTAAATTATTGGCTTGAACAACAGCCATAGAAAACTCGCCATTCAGATGCTGCCCACTATCTTTGTACCAAAGCAAGCCTTCTTGTCTGCAACCGGCATCCGATCCATCTGACCGTGGTCGGAAACAGGCCCTCAAAAAGTTTGCCAATTTCGATAACATCCCTCATCTCATCCAAACAACCCTCCAGAAGCTCATCTAATAAGAGCTAAAGGTGAATCCAGCCCAGCTATTTCAGCGATGGTCGGATTGTCTTCTGCTCGGCACAAGATCAAACACCATAAAAACAGTAAAGAGATGAAATCAGTTCAGATAATTATGTTTGGAACTGTGTGGATCGAAGAAAAGACAAAGCGGCCGACTTTATAGTTCCATGTTAGATACGAAGTGTACCAAACAACGAAGAATTAGGTGTAAATGTCTGAAACCATGTATAATTTCGACTAAAAATGAAAACCCCCCTCCAGAATACAGAGCCGAAATCTATGAAGGAATCAACAGAAAACCAGAAACCACCAAGTTCATAGAATACAAGGGGTCAAAACCTCTTTTTTTGCTCCTGGTCAGCATTTACTTTTTCCAGAAGGTCTACTTTTCACATTTGAACTGGTTATGAGCAGGAAGAATTCAACAATTTATCCAAGGGGCTTTAATTTGATACACAGAAAAACCAAACAAGAAAACCAAAGTCTCAACCGAGCAGCTTTGACTGAATCTCGAAACCTATTTCGATTGAACAAGAGTTGAGAAGCGAAGGTTGAAGAAGAGGATCTGCAGATTGGATCTGTGAAGGATCTGTCAAATCGAAGGATGAAAACAAAGAAGTGGGTTTCGTGTATTCTCGCTTCGTCTCACTCTGTCCTGTCAAACGAAGACGATTGAGGATTATGTGTGGAGGAAGATGGGAAATGCAATATAAATGGGAGTGCTTTCAATTCAAAGCCCACGCAATTCTCTTTCTCTCTCTCGCTCTCACTGGGCGGAGCTTGGAAGCGAGGCTTGCGAAAGGGAACCAACAATGGAGAGCGCTTGAAGCCAGGAAAGCAGCGGTCCAGCTAAGGGCTCCACATCCCCAAGTTTATTGTCTAGAGAGAGAAAGAGAGGGGTAGAGATAGAGAGAGAAGAGCACAGTAAGAAAGACAGTCAATGAAGCTATCTCGGATAATGATAATGTATAAAATGGAAGAAAAAAAAACTAGCTTTAATGGAATTTCCCTGAATTGATGAACCTCACGTGCTGACACATCCACCCAGTAGTATTCGTACTTCATCATCGGAGACGACTTCAAAATCATCGACGACAACCTTGAACTCTCCGTTCTTTTACAGCCTATGTCTTGAGAAAACTGCTAAAAATGGTAAAATTAGTCCAAGAAAGATGATCTATTTAGAATTATCGTTAAACTGATCGAAAGGGAATCTAGAATCAAAGTTAAACAAGGACGAGTAAATCCAGATCCAAAATCCAGTCCACTCCATTGATGACTGCTACAGAAGCACGATTAAGAAACAAGATCAAGAAACGGGCACGTGTTTACTGATTGTTCAGAAACTGAGTTGAGTTCAGCGCTGAGTGTGTAAAAGGCTGGCACTGAATTTTTCCTTTCCACATAAACACACCCACTTGTCTCACCCTAAATCGGCTTTTCTTCTTCTCTGAACCGCCATGGGAGTCTGCTAATGCTCCTCGATCAACCCAGCCAGGTGTTCATCCGTTGAAGATCGTCGTCTGTTTGCTGGATACCCGTCATCTTGATCGTCATATCATCCTCTTGTGTGTTTTTTTTGCAGAATTTTGATGTCCCAGAATGTTGGTAAGAATCAAATGTGAAATAAAGATTAATAAAGTGGATTAGTTTCGATTATTTTGATGATCTAATCCTCAGCCTGGATGGGCGGCTGACAGATGACAGTATGAACATATTCCACTCGCGGCATGGTGGCAAAGGTAAAGTCCATTTTACAGCTACAGCTGAGTTCCAACATCTCTCTCTCTCTCTAACAACTAACAGCACTGAGCACTTCATGGCAGATAAAACCAGCCACGTAAATAGAGAATCCAATCATTAATACAGTAAAAAAGTTGAAGTTTTCGAGACCTATTATTGTTTTTTTAACCTAACAATCTCAGAATCGTGCCATTCTGGACTTCGTAGGCGTCTGTTGTTTGTTTCTTCAATCTCCACAGGTATTTTCTCTCTCAAAAACATCTTTGAAACCTGATAAAACAACAGCTTAACCTAGCACAGACATTATTACAGTAAATAACACGACTTTCTGGCAAATGACAGACTGTTTTTTGCACAAAAATTAAGATTTTTCTGATAAACAGTGGATTGTTTTGTTTTTTTCTGAAATGGGTAACACTTTCTGTGATGGAAACCTAACATTTGGTGATAGCATTCGTCAATAGAATGATATACGATTTTTGGGACCTTCGGTAGTGACCCAAGACTGACCCAGACAGAAAAAACCTTCCCCACATGTCAGCATTTTCCCTCCCTTTTCTCTTCTTTTTAATCACAGCATTATTAGGAAGATTAAAATAACTGCTCTCGAGTCTCGATGATGGGCATGCAAAGAAAATAGGGTTAGATAAAGCTTGAATAATTTAAAAAAAGAAAAAAGAAAAAAGGATTAATGATGGAGACATGCATCTCTACCTAACATTTTAACTTAATATATTTCGACGTAGGGCCAGTCCAATCTCCTCCATTGAAGATCTCCTGCAGGTAGAAGATGAGCAGAGAGAGATGACAGAAAACCCTAGATTTCTCTCATCACTTCTGCATTTTCTTTTCGATTTCTAAGGCCTGCATTTCGCCATCTGAATTAAACAACTATAAGGGTGCATTAATTCAATTGTAGCAAACTAATAATTGAACTCAAGATTGGACATAGATTCGGGTGGAACTTCATCAAAATATCAAGATTAAACCAATGGAGTATACACATTCTAAATAAACCTAATCGATACACAATAGTTTGTAACGTAACGCGTCATCTATTCTATTTGTGACTAACCGAACAAGTAAACCATCGCTAAAAATAATATTCGTTGTCGTGAAAATAACATTTTAGGACGACGCGGAGTTTGTCCCGTTACTAATCCAAATCGGTACAATACACGATGATTCATCCGGCCAATAAACAAAATGAGCGCGACTTATTTTATTACGTCCCGACCGCAACACGTGTTAACCGATTGCGACTAAATAAATTAGTAAATCAACGCAAAAAAGAAAAATGGATGCTCTATTGACTAGAACATTTTAAGATGACAGAAGACTATGAAATGGAATGCATGAATTTGAAGATTCGGAATCCTGCTGACTGGATGGAGGAGATGACGTTTGCTGTGATGAAATTGGGCTTGAATTTCTTGATGCTCAAGCAGCGGACTCTTTGATTAGAATCATATTAGTCAATTTCATCCGACGGGTCAAATCAAGCGGAGCCCGTCAGCTGTTAATCAACGGACAAGATGAAGCCCATTAAAGACGGCATTTGTTTTGTTTTTTTTAATTTATATTAATTAACATAATTAAATCACTAATCAGGGTAGTGGAATGGCCACCCGTCACAATGATCTTGGATCATGCCTTTGTTTTTTATTGAATATTATTAGTTTAAGAATACTTTGCGTGGATATTTCCTTATGCCTGTTCTATTTCAAATTGGATTCCAACATTTACTTGTCTTGTCTGGCTGCTTCGATGCTTCTGCTTCTGCTTCTGCTTCTGCTTCTGCATATTTAAGTTCTTGGTCGCTTTCCTTTCTTCCTCGTCCAATTTCAACTCGAATTAACTGAAAGAAAGCGAGCATGGAAGAAGCAGACATTGTCATTGTGGGGGCTGGAATCGCTGGTCTCTCCACGTCGCTGGGACTTCACAGGTTCGATTTGGGTTTTTTCTGCTCATTTCATCGAACCATTTTGCGCGTTTGGGCTAGTGTTTTGGAGGGTAATGTTCTGTAAAATGTGCAGATTAGGTATTCGAAGCTTAGTGCTGGAGTCGTCTGAAAGCCTGAGAACCACTGGCTATGCATTGGGTATGTTGACTAATGCTTGGAAGGCATTGGATGCGCTCGGAATCGGCGATTCCCTTCGCCGGCAGCATCGACGACTTCAGGGGTGAGTTTCTGTGTGGAATCCGACGAGCAACCAAAACGAAAACCAGGGCGCTTGAGAATCTGTGGAGAACTAATTTTATTTGTGTTTTGTTCTGTAATGATGAATTCCAGATATTTGATTTCAGGATCGTTACAGGCTCCGCCATTACAGGCGTTCAATCATCGTTAAGGCCTATTGATCCCAAGGGGCAAAGGTGGGTCGCAGTATTATAGCATTTTCCCTTCGCCACCTTCTTTTTGCCCTTTGAAACTGCGAAGTTTACAGAGATTAAAATTTTTGAGTTGTAATCTTTGTATGTTGTGCAGTGGAAAGCATGAAGCTCGCTGCGTAAAAAGGAATGTCTTGTTGGAAACACTGGCTAATGAACTTCCATCGGAGACCATTAAGTTCTCCTCCAAAGTGGTTTCCATTGAAGACTCTGGTTTTTATAAGCTAATCCATCTTGCTGATGGAACTGTACTCAAAGCTAAGGTAATTCGACAGTTTCTGTCTTTCCTTTCTGCGTTGTGAAGAAAGCTTCTTTTTTGAAAAAAAACCATGTATTTCATATTGAAGCTGTTGATTGGATGCGATGGAGTTAACTCAATTGTGGCGAAATGGCTTGGTTTCAAGAAACCAGTTTATACTGGGAGATCCGCCATTAGAGGATTTGTAACTTATGAATCTGATCATGGTTTTGAATCCAATATAGCCCAATTTATGGGCGACGGCTTTCGATCCGGCGTCATTCCGTGCGACGACCACACCGTTTATTGGTTTTTCACGTGGACTCCCTCCAAACAAGGTACGAAAAAAACATGTTTTCCCGACCGTGGGAAATTACTGTAATGAAATTACTCTGAATTTCTGCAGAGAGAGAGGTTGAAGACGATCATGTGAAAATGAAAGAGCATGTGCTGAGCCGACTTGGAAAGATACCGGAAGAATACAGAAAATTAATAGAAGAGACTCAGCTAGAGTGTTTTGCTCCAGCTCCTCTGAGATACAGACGGCCATGGGAGGTTCTGTGGGGGAATATTTATAAAGGCAATGTCTGCGTAACCGGCGACGCTCTGCACCCAATGACGCCGGATCTCGGACAAGGCGGGTGCGCCGCCTTGGAAGACGCCGTTGTTTTAGCCAGATGCCTCGGTCAAGCGATGTTGAAGAAAGCGGAAGACGGCGGCGGAGAGAAAGAGGAGTGCCGGCGAATAGAGGAGGGGCTGAGCAAATATGCAAAAGAGAGGAAATGGAGAGGCACCGAGCTTATCAGTACGGCTTTCTTGGTGGGCTTCGTACAGCAGAGCCATGGGAAGGTGATGAAGTTTCTGAGAGACAAGGTTTTCGCCGCATTTCTTGCCGGGCTTCTTCTGAAGAGGGCGGAGTACGACTGCGGAAAGCTGTCTTGAGAACACTATGAAGAGTTCATTTAATCCGTATTTTTTTTTATATATATAATTAAGAATAAAAAGTTTATATTCGAGATTCTTGTTGGCACTAATCAATCAACCAAAACCAATCATCTCTGGTATTTTCGAGGGTTCAGAAAGACAGGTTGCCGTCGTCTTCAACCTTCTCTCGCCGGCGGCCACCACCACCGCCACCTGTGCATGTCATCTGAAACGCCGGCCACCGTCACCGTTACTTCCGATCTGAAAACTCTGCCATCAACGAGTTATTTTATTTTTTTTCCAAAATCATGGAACAGCCCAGAAATATAAGAGAAATCAAGCTATTGAAAGAAGTTAGAAATCTGAATCATCTTCTCCCCGCCATTTCTATAGCTGTAAGCTTTAAAAATAGACTGTCATCCTCGATCAAAATGGGAGACGACCCAGTGAACCTGTAATGCCGAAACATAATGCGTTAAACGTTCTATCCAGTGAAACCAAACCCAGTAGACAGATGAAGAAATGAACTCATAAAAAAGGTGAGCGATGATCTTCGGAAGAGGCATACCTGCAAAATTCCTAGCCACCTGATTCTTCCAAAGTCAACACCACATGACAAATGATTTATTCCATAGAAGAAGCCACCTGAAAACAAATGGGAGCACACCTAATCACACAACCAAGATCATAAAAACCGAACAAACGAACCCCCGTTAAAAACAAAAGTACAAACAAAAAGAGAAGCTAGAAAGGCCATTGATCTCGAATGTGAAAATCACAATGAAATTTATCTGTTAATTTAAGAGAAATCTTGTTTAATTGTCAGGAACTATAAACTGATGCTGCAAAAATTAACAGAGGGATTTACAACCACTATATTTACCTTGAAGTACAACTCCTAAAACAAAAAGCTTGGCGGCCCTGAGCGTGGCCTGCCAAGTAGCTTCTCCTCTTTTTGGTTCTCTCTGCCATAGAAAACAGATCTCGTTATACTCAAAGCCAAGGTAGCAGAATAGCCATTACAAGTTGCAGAAAATGTAAACGATATGGAAAAAGGAAGAGTGTTACCTTGTATGTGAGAGCAAGCGACACTCCGGCAATAAAAAGGAAGAAGGACATTATAAAATCAGCCAAGCGAAGGCCATTCCATGGCGAATGAGCAATGATTGGGAAAACAGAAGCACCATAGTCAACCAGAATCATCAGCTGGAAAACTGAAGATGAACCAACCAACCAAACAATGCAAGAACACAATGATCATTCTAAGGAAAAAATAGAGGGTAAACAACAAAAACGAAGATATCATCTCCTCTGCTTGATTATCAGGACACGATTTGGTAAAATATAACAAAAAAAGATGCTGAAATCTGTAAATTAGCCCACAGGATAAGAAACAGATATTCGACTCCTCATAGTAATGGCACCGAACTGAAAGAGAGACAATCACGCTGTTCTTTCGTTTTCCTCTCATATTATCAAGACAATGAAACGCGGCCAATAAAAGCAAAAGCAAAACTCCCACGACAGAGCTCAACAAAGAGTTCAACTTTCAACCAAAAACATAGAGAGAGAGAGAGAGAGCTCACAAAAACACAGAGGCCGCGAAAGATGTCGAGAGAGGCGACACGTGGGGGCTTGTCGTAAGTTGCCAGGTAAGTTGCCAGAATCTCTCTAAGGTGGCCGAGCAACGGCTCGCAATCAGCCATCTGGGACTTCCCAAAAACGGGAGTGCCGAAAAGAATAAAACTTGAAGGTAAACGGAGCTTCCTAGATGGCGGAAGCAGGAGAGATCAATGGTTGCCCACTTGGCACCCAGAGTTTGCAAGGTCGTGTGATTCGAAGCAAAGAATTTCCTTTGATGGCCTTGGTCGTCGCCCACTACCAGCATACACATGACCGGGCATGCTTTAAGAGAGGGTCGAGATTAAACAAAAAACACAGAAGAGGAAACAAAATGGGTTAAGTTTCCTGGAAAAAGGGAACCAGGACCCTTTGGAAAAAGACGAACAAGTGATACAGAGGGCACACTTGAAGCACTTCCAACTAGCCCTTAACCAGCATATTTCAAATCTTCAGGAGGCAATTTTATATCTAGAAACCAAAATAAAAGACATGACGTTCAAAATAAAAGTTTGATCCACAAACGGGAAAGGAAAACATACAGATGCAGACTTAGAAACTAACTACTCCCTCACAGCTGCTAGGAAAAGTTATATGCATACTATCATCTTATAGACATTATGGAAAAAGCTTCACTCGAAAGCCCATTGGTTCTCCCTCCTCACTTCATCTTCCTCCTCCGGAGTAAAGTCGTTCTTGATGTTGAATGTCTTCCTGATTTCCTCTGGAGTCTTTCCCTTGATCATATCCGCCACAGTTTGACATGTAAGATCGAGAAGGCCCTTTATGTTCAGATAGTTCGCTGCCTGATAAGACAAGATTATATATTGTCAGCCACTGTAGAATAAGTATTAGCACCCCATCTGTCAAAAACAGACTAGAAAAGCTACCTCGGAAGAGAATCAGAAAACTTGAACTCATAAAACAATTTAACTAATCTTCATGAGGAGACATGCAGGCTATCAATATAATGTTATCTAAACAACAAATAATAAAGGTGTATTCAAGTAAAAGTTAAGAAAAACCATTGAGGTTAGACCCACGATGGGAAAAATCACGACACAAACGTGTTTCATCCTCACAATAAAAAACTACATTTGCAAAGAGTTCTAGGGACGGAATTTTTTTAATGTTCAGATAATTTACTTGTTCTGAATAACAATAATTGAGATTGATGCCTGAAAAAGTAAACATATGACATTAGTTAATTTTCCACTATTGACAATAAATACTTCATGAGTTGAGATGAACACGAATTAAAATATTTTGAGATCATATTGATGCTCTAACAAACAATACATGATTTTACTGATCAAAGCGATTGAGCAACACAACTATTTGAATGAGTGATACAAATAGGACAAGCAAAAATCATTATCCAACCTTCACGCATGCATCTAAAGAACCAATACCAAGTAACTAAAAAAGTCCATTTAATCTTCATAGATGTTAAGTAAAAAAACTTCAGCAACTAAGAGAATCAATTTAATAGAAAAATAAACATCTCAGAAGAAGTAAAGGAAGCGATGTGAGCATCCTATAGAAGAGAGTCCTCCAATCAATCTCAGAAGAAGTAAAGGAAGCGATGTGAGCATCCTATAGAAGAGAGTCCTCCAATCATCACATACGACAAATTTCACAATAACACTTCAACATAGAAAGCCATTTTCACTGGAACAAAGTTTCAAGCACACGATCCAAAGAGTCGAAAATTGAAGGCGAAGAATTCTTACCAGAATGAGATCAAAGAGCGTATTCTGATCAACCTTAACGAACTCAGCGTCCCAGGCTTTAAGATCCTCATCGACTGCCTTCGAATCCTTCTCGGCGTTTTCCGCAACAGACTCAACATGTTTTTTACAGTATTCAATGACCTTAGCAAGGATTGCGCTAGTGACGTTCGGCAAGGGAATCACATTGTCTGCACAATCGT
>QAOC01008634.1:0-15586 GCA_003255005.1 Begonia fuchsioides | reverse complement strand
AATATGTTAACTAAATAAACGAACAACATTATAACATAGTATTTGTTATAATAAAATTTATAATGTTTATTGACGACTTTTAAAGTTTAAGATATATGTTGTAATTATTCTATGATTTATAGAGTGAATTTGATATTTGACGTAAATCTTCATAAAACTAATTTAAAATAAGAAAAGAAAAAAAAGGTATTTAATGTCCTGATACAGAGAACAATGAATGAGATAAGCTTTTGGAGTTCTGTCTGAGCTTCCCAATGCAAGGGATGGATGATGAGAGGCAATCAGACCCACAGGCCTGGTTCGGTCTGGTTTGGTGGAGGAAACTACCAAAAGCTTAAACTACTTCCAGATATGGCTGCATTTTCTCCTCTGAAATGTTTCAAAAACACCATTTTTTCGAAAGGGAGCTGTTGCTTCGGTCAATGACAGTGTCGGGTCTGCAATGAATCTCCGTACCTGAACTCGATTCTTCAATGCCACTTGAGCGATTACATCGCCTACATTTCACCATCTAATATAACGTTCTTCGTCCGTCTACGCCGACCAAGTTCAAAGTCTAGAGCTTGACCACCCGGACGACTGGATTTTGGCGGAGTTGGCATGAGCCTCGGAATGTGTTTTAGTTCTGGCAAATCAACCACGACAGCTTCCGACGGTAGAAACGTTTTAGCCACGGACGCCGAATGCTCCAAACACCATCAAACAACCTGGACCAGTTTATGAAGAAAAGAGTAAGATTCTGCCTTCATATCACACAAAATAGGAAAATGATGAAATCTAGCTACACTCAAACTCAAATAAACATTAGATCAAGTAGGATATACCTTCGTCGGGTCGACAATTCCAGCTATCAGCAAATCCTCGAATCGGTCTCTCTCGTCATTGTATCCATAATTTATGTCATCTTTTTCAAGAATCTGTGAAAACTCCAACATATTTCAGCAAAAATGGTTTTGTAAATTCAAGATCTTTGTTCAAAAAAACCATGAAAAACTACTAAGATCGATGCATCAGCATATACAAAAACCTTCTCGAATATCAACGTTTCCATTTAAGCCAGCATTCTTGGCTATTAGTTTCGTCGGGTAGCTCAAAGCTCTTTGAAAGATCTCAGCTCCAATCTGCAAAATTAGAACAACATTTTGAAGTGGAAGAAACAAAATTAGAAAATAAATTCAAATTATGAACATAAAAACCAGGAGAAGTACCCTCTGTTCTTCATTGTCCAAGAATTTTTTGATAGCATCAACCTTTGTAGATAGCCTTAAAAGAGTACAGCCCCCGCCGACCACAACACCTTCTTCGATTGCTGCCTATGTAATGAATAAAGTGCAGAATTTTTAAAAAACATTAAAGTTTCAAACATTTATAGTGTTTTCACCGAACACCGATCGATTTTTTCTGGAAACTAATACCTCGAACATTTCCATTTTTTTATAAAACACTCTCGAAGTTAAATATTTTTAACGCTAATTTATCGCTCTTTATCACTCGCCAGTCCCACTCAACCCTAATTTCCATTAGTCGCTTGCCATCGGCTTCTCTCAAGAAATGCAAGTTTAATTTTCAAATTTTTCAATTGAATTTTTAAGTTTTAACCTAATTTTCATGTGTGCATATCAAACTTGAAACAAATATTTAACTTTAAAAAATGTAAACTTAGGAGGGTTTGCGAGCGATAAATTCGAAAAGTTTATATTGAGGATGTTGTACGAAAAATCGAAAAGTTTGCGGTGCTGGTTGCAAAAACAAACTTCAAGGTACTTGGTGAAAACATTCTAAACATTCAAGATGTCCAATGAATATAATATTAAAAAAAAGATTACCCTCGTTGCATTCAAAGAATCTTCAACCCTTAGTTGTCGAACATAAAGAGTTTTTGAGTACTTGAAGAATAGCGACTCCCCTGGATAACCGTGCAATTCACTCCTGTAGAGTCTTCTTTTCCAACTTTTCTTGCGTGTTCTGCAACGAAGAATGTCCTCAATCGATCGATCATTTACTAATACAACTAAATGAATTCAAAATTCAATTGAGGCTATAAAGATGTAAGTTTTTGCACCTCGACTGTGTTTTGGATTTGAAGAACTCTCTTTTCAACCGCTTTTTGTGTGCTTCCATCGGTAATAATCAACGTAGAATCCTTAGTAATCAAACCTTGGTGGCTGTGCTCGATACCTCATTGCCAGCCTTTTCGAGAGTCAATCCAGATTCATCTCTGATTACAGTCCCTACAAATGAAAGCGTATAAAGAAACTGATTGACAGTAGAGGAGTGCAAAACCGGACTAGGATCACGAACTGGACCGGAACCGCTGGTTTTGGTCCTAATTTTCAAAAACCGTAAAATCAGAACCGAACCATGTGTCAAAAAAATTGACCCACAATCCAATAAAATCTAACTCAAAACCAAATAAAACTCGATATCAACTCAAAAGTCAATCACAAACCTAGTTAAATCCCTCCAAAACTCTATCAAAATATAATATATATTTGAAATATTGAACTGGACCGGGACAAACTAAAACTATACCGTATCTTCGGTTTTGGTTCCAATTCATACCAAAACTAGACTGCACCGTGCCCATTCTTAATTGACGGTACTCATATATTGATTTCTCACGTTTAATCGACTACCTCCTGTCAAAATGGCGATATCGTCTAAAAAATGGCTCTTGAGCTCTCCAAACGAAGGAGCCTTAATAGCTACCGCTTTAAGCACGCCTTTAAGCTTGTTTCTAAAATTCAGTAGAGCCATCCCCTGCAAGATCATTTGTTATCGCACCGGCTTGCCTGATCAACTTAACCCCAATATTTTCTAGAGGGTCCTCTAATTCGATCTAAAGAGCACTATTTTTGAGCCATGTGAGCAAATCAATACCAAGTATAAAGCACATAAATGTTATGTTACTAGTAAATGCATCGTTACCAAAGAGTCAAATGTAAATTTCATATCAGAATTAAAACAAATACAAGAAAATTCAGGGCTTGGGTGGTTAAAAACACTCACATCGAACTTTCATCGACCAATTTCATAATATGAGAGTAGACAACACTAAATGCAAGTTCTTGATCAAATATCCCCACTAAAAAAGAACAAAAAATCCGATCATTTGAGTGTATAAAATAGAAAAAAGACCTCTTTTAAGACAGTTTCTCCATCGTTAACAATCTTCGGTGGACCGTACTTGTTCTGTAATACTACGTTTCTTCCCTTCGGACCCAAAGTAACCCCCAACAACTCGGCGACCAAGTTAGCCCCTGCCTGCGCTATTTTCAAACACCTCCATTGAAAGAGAAAATAGACTCGTGGGCGTGGAAGAAATGAACGTCCTATGAAGCGTATTACCTGGAGCTTTTTAATGGAGGAACCGTCGTGGTTGAAGTGAAGCTCTTTGTCCATGGCTATCGGGTTCAATATCGACGATAAAGAGGGCATTTTGGTGGATTTTGAGTTCGAATAATGAAGAACCGAGATTGGAATCGGAGAACACGCCATGGCAATGAAGAATTCAAGAAAAAGATTTGCAGAAGAGGTAGAAAGTTGTTTAAAACTTTTAGGGGTTGGAGTTAGGATTGGATAAGAGTTGAGAGTCCAAAAAGGAAACATCTTTAGCTTGTGGCAATATTGAATGGGTCAGCATGGTCCGGTCTGATTCACTTGGAACCATCAAATACGCTGTAGTTTCGCTTTATCTATGTCAGATATTAATATTTATAAAAATTAAGTATACTTTTTTTGTTGCATTTAGGTCGGAAATTAAGTATATGGATCGGGTTTTAAATTAATTTGTGAGTTTATATTGAATTTTAATTAATTTTGCATCATATTTCATCTGATTTCATATCTTTTTTAACCAACGATCTGATTTTAGTTCCATATTTTAACAATTGGAACGAGATCAAATCAGACAGTGTGGGCGCAATTTTCCCACCTCTTTATTCTAGGGTTGGGCGGATCCAACCAAATCCGACAATTCGATCAGATTGGATCGGATCGAGTCGGATTGGGCAAAGGTAATCGGTGGAAAAAATCAAGTTAAGATCCGACGTTCGGATCGTTAATCGGATCAGATAGATATCAGATTGAATACATGAGATGAACTTCTCTGGAAAATGAATCGGGCAGATCCGATCCGATCCGATAACGTTGGGTTGGCCGTCGGATCGGATCGGATCGGATTACAGATTTGCGCCGATCCGATCGGATTACAATCTACAATCTGATATTTGTCGGATTGGATCGACAACAATCTGATCCGATGTCCACCCTACTTTATTCATTGTTATGCAGCTGAGTTCAACTCGGACCAGAGGAGGTTCGGTTTACTCAGTTTGACTTTTAAGGAAATAATAGGACGAAATCATGAAATCCCAGAAAAACTCGGAAGAAATACGTGAACCAAGGCATTGTGGTTCGGTTCGATCGGAATCTCTCGATGAAAAAACAGAATCTTTATGGATCAAAGTAGTTTTCTGAATCTGGATGATGTCGGGTTTCAAGGATATAAAAACAGAATAAAAAAACATCATCGTAGCCAGATGTTTATGGAAGAGGAAGAAGAGGAAGAAGATTCATACAGAACAATAATCCAATACAGACCAACGATACAAAACAAGACAGAAAATAAAGAACACGAAACGAAATCAGAGCTGAAAAATGGGGTTTCCGACGAACTGGCTCGAGGATTCGACTCGGAGATAGGCGGCATTACAGGTGAAATCTTCGACCTCCGATGAGAAGCCGGCGGCGGCGAAAGGACTTCCGATTTGGACGCCGTTGAGCATTTGGCGAAGATCGCAAGTCTCCTCTTTCAGACGAGCATTTTCTCGAAGAACTCTGGCGTGAATTTCCGACGCGTGATTCAACTTACCAATTAGATTGTGATTCTCCGATTGAAGACGAATCACCTGAGACGAAAGCTCGTTCAGTTGCTGTTGCTTTCTCATCCTTGATCGTCTCGCCGATTCTCTGTTGGAAATCATTCGCCTCTGTTTCCGGTCGTCGATCAAAGAGCTCGTCTGGTTTTCTTCAGCGTCGTCGGAGGTGGAATTGTTACTCAGGCTCGACGCCGGAAGAGGGAATTCGCCGGTAAACGGAGACTGAGAAGCCGTGAAGTTGGTTGGAAGGCATTGGAAATTGAGGCCCGTTGCGTTTATGCTCTGTAACATGGTGAAACTAGCCGGTTCGTAGAGGAGAGATTCCGGCGAGAAGTAGCTGAGTTCGGTGGCTCCGCCGGGAATCATGGTCAGTGAGGCGACGGCGTTGAGGAGGGGAGTGAAGCAGAGCTGTGTATTTATAGTGGTGTTACAGAAGATGAAGAATGGGCCCGGCTTCGATAACATTTTACTTACGTACACAATTTTGACATTATTTGGATAACACGAGGTTGGTACATCGAAACTACGACGTTTTACATTTCTTAAATACCGAACTTTGACTTTCTTTAAGTTAATAATAAATTTATTTATTAACCTACATTTTTAATATATACGTGTCAAGTTATAATTGATACAAATAAATATTATAAATAATTATTTTAATTATAATATAATAAATAAATTTAACTTATCATTAGCCGTTCAAAACATTAGCGTGTATATAAGAAAGTATTAAGTTAAACTCTGTATTATTATTTTTAAATAAAAGAACAAGTGTTGAAATAAAAAAATGAAAATAATTAAAATTCATATAAATTAATTGGCACGAACGTACTATTAGATTGACCAATTTATAACAAGATATGATGACGTCCATTTGCAAAATAATCATACCATTGTTCTCTTTTTGGTTCTATTGGAACTGACCAAATCATTTCGGATTGAAATTTAAGGGTTCTTTGGGTTTTGAGGTCGCTAAGATCTGATGCCGATTTGGTTTTATTTTATATTTTCTAATCTGTAAAGAATCGAACCGGACCGAATTAACACCGTGCTAGGCTTTAACCCAAAAACCCCGTCTAACTCAAAAGAAAATGGAATCGAGAGGTCAAAATCAAGTAATCTCTCTTGTTTTATAAGTATGTTTGGTTCGTTTGGCTCGATTGCTTTACTTAACATGCACATTTGTTCATGAGCGGGCTTGATAATCGAGGAGTTAGAATTCGATAAATTATCGAAATTTAAACTTCATGGTGACTAGATTTAACCCACTACCAGTTTTGGGAGAAATATCTTCTTTTTTTTTGGTCTGAAGCTCAAGTGGACTACTGTAAATACAGAGACAGAAGTGGACAAGAGCAAGCTGAGCCACAGAATTCAGGATTATTCCAAGTAGATTCAAGCCACTACCTCTTCATCCAATTGCAAAGCTTGTCAGTTCAACCCCCCCATGAAACCCACCATCTTTCTCTCTTTCTCTCTCTAGAATGTACATGTTTCTCTCTCTCTCTCAGTCCAGTCAAGCACGTTGAAAAATGGGTAGAAGTTGGTTTTTACAGACGTTCAAATGGGAGCTCGATAAAGCTGTCGATGAAACCATTGTTGTCTGAATATCTTGAGCAAGTTTTTCTGGCTGATATCAACCCTAGGGCACCCTCTCCTACGATTCTAGGGATGCCACTAGTTGTCGAAAAAGTTAGCCACCGTGGCTCCAACTTCCTTAATCTCAGCCTCAATTTGAACGTTTTTTAACTTTTGCTTTTGAAGTTCCAACTCCATGAGTTCATATCCACTGGGTTTTATCGACTTGGGTGCCACTCGTTTAAAGGTCTCTCGGTTCTGGATCGATTTTTTCCAAATAAGGTGAAATCGGAGCCGGGCATGGACGATTGGTGTGTTTGAAGTACATGTTTTTCTAAGAGGTTTTATAAACGTGTCGAACTTCAATGAAATGATAATTATAGATTTACCTTCTTGTTTTACCTTCTTATTGTACATAAATGTGATGTTCGTTGAACCACCGTCGAACGTGACTGAAAGAAATTAAAATTTAGAAAACTGAGTTTCTAGAGAGCAGATAGAACGAAATATGAAAGATAAAATAACTTATGAAGTCTTGTATCATTTTTATTTCATTCAGTCACTATTTATAATACTAAGTGACATAAATAACATTAAAAATAAAATTAAATCAAATAGTAATTTTTAAATTACAACTCTACTAATGATCTTCTTATGCGAAAGCTTCCGCCCTGCAAAAAAAAAAAGCAAAATAAAAGGCACGGGGTAGAGGATGCTATGTTCTTATTACAAGTCGAAGTTCAAGCAAATTTTGTTCCAAAATCAAAGAAATAAATGGCTTGGAAATAATCAATAAAAACACCATTTTATTTTTCCATGCTAAACCGAGTTACATATCATGTCTAAATATGGGCACATTTTATTTTTCCATGTCTAAACCGACCCACGATTAACCAAATTTATGTGAGTCGTTTTTCGGTTAATTTTATTAAAACCCGACCCAACCCGTTTTTGTTTTTCGGTTATTAATTAATAACTAATTCACAAGTTATTTTAAAAAATATTCCACGTCCTCAAAACGTAAACAATTGCCCCTCTCTCTCTCTCTTCCCTCTCTTGCTCTCTCTCAAGCACATCATTTTCTCTAGGGGTGGGCAACGGGTCAAAACGGATCGGATTCTGACCCAATCGATTCGACTTGTTCGGATCGGATTCGAAAATATGAAAGCTGACCCGATCCGATCCGTTGATGAAAAAAGTTACTCTAATCCGATCGGATCGGATCGAAACGGATCGGATCGGATTGGATTAAGAAAAAAATTCTAAAAAATTCACAAATATATTTGCAACACCAGATAAGCAAAATGGTGCAACAGTGACACAAACTAGATCAACAAATGAATAACTTCAAATTCTGAAAAAGCAACACCCTCTCAACTTGCAATGACATAAACATTAGAACATTTTCTGTTGTCTATGCACTTTGTATAATAAAAAAAACATCTAGAATAGTTAACTGTTTTGACCAGAAGTTCAACGATTTTGGTTCACTATATTTGTCAACCAGACTCTAAAAATTCTGCAGACTCTAAAAAACATGTCCACAAATCAGTTTTACAACAATTCTGCAAACTCTAAAAATTCTGCAGACTCTAAAAATTCCGTCCACAAATCCAGTAGATACCAGTAACTCCATTGAAGCCCTCAGCGTTGACGCCAGAGAAAAAAAAAACATGCTTGCATAGAAAATTAAGAATTTAATTTAGAATTCCAAATCGGATTGGACTTGGCTATCCTCTATCTGACATTTTTTTGGGATACTTATCATTCCAATACTAGTTATTCTGTCAAAGTCTTCGAAAAACTTTCCAGGGTTCAAAACTTTTTCGTTGTAAAATAGGAAGAGAAGGCATAAAAATATCGAGAGAATAAAAAAGAAAGAAATCCGAATTCATTTCGTTGAAGTTGAATGACTCGAAGAAGAAACCGATAGACATTTGATCAAAAGTAGAACAAAGTAATAGGAGAAAGCAAATTTACTCAAGGGGTGCTATCCGGGAAAGAAGCTGCTCCGAGTAGAAAATTAGATCGTCGCGGCGCGAAAAGGTAACAACACAGACAATGCGAAATACCAAATCGCAACTGCCTGGAATCTGGAAAGATCTAAACGGAGAAAGAAAACTGAATGGAAAGGTGATTGGTGAAGTTGCAATGCGAAGAAGGAATCAGGAGCTCACACGAGCTTGGCGGTTTCATTTTTCATTGATTTCACAGTGAAGCACTTCTTAATTTATTTGCCCTAATCCGTTGATCGGATCGGATCAGATCGGATCCTGGCCCAATCCGATCTGATCCGAAATAATTTTTCTGGACTCGACTCGTTTGTTTATTTTCGACCCGTGGATCCGATCCGTTTGATCCGATCCGTACGGATCGGATCGAGTCCAACGGATCAGTTCGGGTTGCCCACTCCTAATTTTCTCCACTTTCGTTCATTCAGGAAAAGCCTAAAAACCAGAAAAGGAGCTTCTAAAGCAATGGCAGCTGATATTGTGTTTAAACTCTAAGCTTTTCTTTTTCGTTTTGTCTTGTTTAATTCAAATTGTTAGTGTTTGATGACTCGAATCATACCTTGGTCGGGTGTAAACTCGTAACCGCGGTATCATAGTAAAATAAATTCCAATTATGTTTAGAGTTTTTAGGGATATTCGAAGAATAAATGCTATGAACAAAACATGCTCTCAAAACAACTTAGAATAACTTGGCTACATTTAGTCATTTTCTCTCCTTTTTTCCCATTTCCATAGTTTTAACCATCTTTTCTTACTCGACCTTGACAATTCTTTCGGTTCAAGACAAATGTTCCCATATCAATTGTGTAACACCTTCAGGTGGTCAAAATATAATATTGTCTGCTATAAATTGAAGTTCTCACAAATTTATTTTTAAATTTTAAAACTAAAACGCGTCGAACAAGGTAGAAATAAGAACTCTACTTATATATATATATACAACACTAGTTTTACTATTTCAGATTATAAAATTGTTCACTCATTAATACAAACTAGATCTTCACTATCAATAATATATTGAATCATCATTGTTTTCACAAAACAGGCCGCCACAGATTGCATGAGATTTAAGTAAAAAAATTGCTGGGATTAGCCATGTTTTGCATGCCATGTAACATGTTATGCCTTCTTCCTAATGTACTTAAATGTGTCCATGAACAAATTGTCTAGGAAAATCGAAGAAGATTTGAATAATTGAAAAGACAAAGCAGAGTGTTTGAAGATTGTATATTACGCACTAAATAGAGTAGTCAAAGAAGAAACTAGACTTTGTGCTCATTCTCATTCAGTCAAAAGAAAGAATCGGTAGCCTCCTCTGGCTGTCATCCAGTTTCCACTTTCCAGTATACCCTTGCATTCAAACTATAATTGTCCTTCCCTGCCTCTCATCTCTCTCATCTCTTTCTCTCTCTAGGGTTTTTAGAGCTGGTCATATCTCGAAAGTGAAAGCAGATGATAGGTTGCTGTCTAATCCCACCTGTTCCCACGTGAAGTGTCCCCCATTGTTGTGGGTTGTGTTCATTTTCTCTATGCCTTCGGTTTCACTTCTTTCAACTACAACTCTCTCTCTCTCTCTCTCTCTCTCTCTCCTTTCTTCTACTACAGTGACATGAAAATCCCTGTTCTTTTCCATGCTCTCCCCTCTAAACATGCTCTCCCCTCTAAACCCTAGCTTCTGCAATTCACGCGGCCCAGAACCTCTTCCACCCTAGGTTTTTTGACCCATGTTATTCCAAGTTGAAAATCCATGGCTCTCAAATACTACAGATACGGATGATTGAATGACCTAGTTCGGTTCAACAATGGAGCAAAACCTCTCATCTTTCTCAGATTTTTCCTTCTACCCTTTTCTACTCGATGAGAAAGATGATTTCTTTCTGTCTCAATTCCTATCCCAACATGACCTAATTCATGAAGCTCACTCCTCTCAATCTCATCAAAGCCCTGAAACTAAAAATTATATGCAGATGACTGGAAGTAGATGCAGTGGAAAGAGTAATGGAGAGACAAGTAAAGTTGCCTCAAGCAAAAAAACCAGCAAGAAGAGTTCTGCAAAGAAGCCAATTCCTAGAAAAAGAAACGGGAAGAAAGATAGACACAGTAAAATCCACACCGCTAGAGGGCCTAGAGATAGAAGAATGAGGCTGTCACTTCAAGTCGCCAGGAAATTCTTTGATCTCCAAGATATGCTTGGATTCGATAAGGCAAGCAAAACTATAGAGTGGCTCTTCCTTGAATCAATGGCCGCCATTAAAGAGCTCAAGGGAAATTTCTCTAGTGTTAGCCCTAACAATGTTTCGTCTACTTCGGGGAGCGAGGTTGTTTCAGAGGTTGTCGACTTCCCTGATTCTCTCTCTAAAATCAAAGTGATTAAGAGCGAGAACAAGTGCAGGAAACTACGAGTTATCAGTAGGGAATCGAGAGATGAAGCAAGAACTAGAGCTAGAGAGAGAACGAGGGGGAAGTTGATGAGAAAAGATGTCCCAAAATCAGAAAACCCTAATCGATTTTATCAAATCGGTCTCCATTCTGAAGAAACAAATCCATCAATGGCGGAAATCGACGTCCTGGGAAATGATTTTCTAGTCGAAAAAACACATTCATGGAATGTTTTCGGTTCAGGAGCAGAATCAGTAGCTTCGCTGATGAATGAAGACATAAGGAATTCTCTTTGCCGACATTTTTCTGCACAGTGATTAGCTTCAAGTCTTCACCAGGTAAGCATCATGGAAAATAAAGAACCCTAGAGCAGATCTAAAACATAAAAAAACATGAAATTCCCCTCTTCAGATTTTGAAATCCAAAATTCTATGCGACGAAAACCCTGGTTTAATCTCGTCATCGAGATCATTAGCAAATAAGGTAAATTTATCTACGACGACTGCAATTCCAGATTGAATTTGCACAGTAAATTGTTTCGAATGGTGTGAGGATTTACAGCTTTTCCATGGATGTCTGCTACCAAAAACTTCGATATGCCAAGATAAGTTTATTTCTTGAATTTGAACGGAAATACCTGTTGAATCTCTAAGAATTTTTTCTAATTGAGGGACCGTGACAAGGCGTCTAGGCTTTGTTCATCAAGACTTACCATTGGGAACCACTGAACTCAAATGAAGGCTTGATTCTTTCTTCTATCACTTCTGTCTGGGTTCCTCCCGATCCTGATAAAGAATCCTTGTTCAAGCTTCGGTCCATGGTTAGGAGTAGAACCCTAATTTCATCGAAGTTCATGCAGTTAAAATCTGAGCCCTAGCTTTGAAGATAGGATCTGCATTGGGGTGTTCTTGCACCAAGTTGCGACATGGAGTTCAATGTGCAACTAAAGCCATGGCTCTAGCTCAAAACATCCTAGATTTTCGTAAAAACTTTGAATAACATCCATGGTGTCACTGTATAAGTACGAAATACTAGAAATTTTGGCTAAAATCTCCATCTTGTCTCAAACATTCCAAGATAGAAATATATTTCCATGACTGATGATTATACTTCAAATTTCCATGGATTCTTGGAATAACTAAATCCACTATCCGTTAAACTTTGCTATACAAATGGTTGGTCGGGATGAGTTCTTCATGTGCGTGTAACATTTGCATTATTGAAAATTGTTATTTTATTTTTGCTATTTATTAGCATATAATCTACTCTTCTATTATTCCTAAAGTTTAATTATGAATGCTATTCGTGCAGCGCTGCCAATATTTTAGCTAGAGAAGCTATTTTGAAGAGTTTTACGAGACGGGTTTTTTCGTCTATCGATCAAATATCATCGACGGTAATGTATTCTGACATTGTGTGGATTGGACAAGAGTTTCTTTATGTTTAACCGCGAGATCAAAGAATTGATTTTCCTACGTTATTCTAAGATGTTCATTGTGTGTGTAATTAGTTTATAATTTCACCATCTTCGATCCGTAGTCGGCGATTGCCAATCGAGATGTGCCCCGAACAAGAATTTGAGAGGGGTTCTTTATTTTTTGTCTTGCTACACAAAATATTGATGCTTAGAATACCACTATTTTATTATTTTTCATGGTATGTACAACTATGGGTATTTATAGCCATGATTGGGACTAGACAATTTGGGTAGGTTTCAATAAGTTAGTAAAGCTTTTATATTTTTTATTTAAATATTAATATTTCAAAATCTTTTTTTCTTATATATGCAAACAACTCTAAAGATTTCACGCTACTCTACTTGATAGTAATATTAGAAAAAGATGAACTTATAACGATGCCTAATAGATTAAACAAAATTTGGTTTGGTTCTTTGTTCTATTTTTGAAAATTGATCTAGAAATCAACCGAACTAGTCTTATAAACATGACATTTCAATTGCTACCAAATAGAATAATATCATATGATTTGTATCGAAGTCAAAAAAATGTTGTTGTTGGGTAATTATAATTCGTGACACATTGGTCAGAAATAAAATGTTAAAGTATATAGTATTTTCCAAGACTTCGGTTTTCAAACGTGGGATTATAGTCGCTACTCTCGGTTTTAATGTCTTGGTGCTTAGGTTCGAACCCAAACAAATTAGATAATTTCGAGATAGAATACCACATTTTAATGACTAATCCCACGTTTTTTTCAATGTAGGATTGTGGTTGCATTCCTTTGTTTTGGGTCACCACAAGAAGGTTATTTTTTTAGGGTTTTTGAAAAACCAACCACGAACAAAAGTCGAGCGGAACCGAATGAAAGACGAGCTAAATTTCGGTCCGGTTTTTCCCAATATTATGCGAATAAAGATGGCGAGGAATAAATGTGAAGAAAAACATTCACCTGATTAAGAAGGCAAAAAAGAAGTTCATCCGTCTGCCATGGCCGACTCCTCGAACGCAGCAACTTGAAGACTTGACTTCCAGTTTCTTCTGCAGCCAAATATTAAACACGGTCACTGTTCATTCTCTTAGGCAAAATAAACGCAACATGCTTCTGTTTTGTGATTTTTTTTCTCGTTGAAAGCTAGCTACATGGGAAAAAAAATACAATTTGAAACTGTGAAAATTGTGAAAAAATGAAGGGTGGCGCCATTGCAGAAGATAATTAGAAGCTTTCTTTTCAGTAGAACGAACACCTTTTTCTTTATTCGCGCTTGAGTTTCATTGATTGATGATTCATGGTTCTGCCGATGGCTGTTTCTTGATGATTACTGGAAATCTTCTTTCCAAAACAACAAAGAGAAGAGAGAGAAGACTTGGGCTTAGCTTGATGTGATAGAGTTAATACAAAGATTAAAGTTTGAAGCTTGAATCACAGTCTAAGAATTTAATTTTTTAATATTGACGTTAGTTCTATGGTGTCATCTACGATCTCTTATTTGAGCTACTGAGTCATTGTAATTTATTTTGTTATATGCTATTGAGCTGAGAGAGACCAAGAATTTTACATTTTGATACAATATAGAAGACTTACGTGGAAGAGTGAAGAGACAGTCCATTGAACTCCGAAAGCCATGAGTAAAGCAAGAGAAGAAAAATGCTAGTTATATAGAGAATTTCTTTCCGTCCATAGTTGTCTTATCTCGAAGTCAAGATTCATGAATCCAAAGACCAAAAAGGGGGTATCTGAGATGAAGAACAAGACACTGTTGCTGACAGATATTGAAAATGAGGCTAAGCCATGTCTTGTCGAGGCCCACCATTGGAAGCAGTATATCTGACTCTGAGGATTCATTCAGTCTGTGTTAAGGGCGTGTACGGTGTAGCTTTAATTCTGGAGCTGCCAGTGAAGGCCACCCTCTTTTTCTCACTTTTATCTAAGGTTGCAGACACTGAATTGCAGCCAAAATAGTGAGCAATCCAGACAGTGGACTGCAGCCAAAATAGTGAGCAATCCATAGATTTAACGCGGTCTTCGAACTTTGACCTTTATATCAATTCTATCGTAACTCTCGATCATTGAATTAAGTTCGTGTGTACGTGCACCCTACCTCTTCTTTTATCCTTTACATGTCTCTTCTTTTTTGTTTTTGCGTAGAAGAGACCGTTTTTTAGTAAACTTCTTATGGGTATCAACTCAGGAGCATCAAACCACTAAATGTTAGGTTATCATTATTTTCACTTAACATCATAGTTCGGAACAGGTTAGTTTAGTCTGGTTTTATTTCGAAATAGAATTGAAGATGGAACCCACAGTTTTAAATTTTTAGAACCTAAAACGAAACCAACAGTTCTAGTGTAGTTCTGATTTTAACTCGATTTTATTTTATTTTTAAATATAAGATTAAAATACTATTTTTATTTTATTTAGGTTGAGTTTTAATTAATTAGGCAAGTTTATAACTAAATTTTAGATTTATATCGGGAGTTTGGAGTCGTGTTTTGCTCAATTTGAGAAATTTTTTTGACTCACGATTCCAGTTCTGGTTTCACGATTTTTTTACTCCTGAAGACTAGAACCAACCCATAAAACATGGTTTTTTAAAAATTGAGACCAAAACTAGATTAAAAATGATAGTTTCTGTCTGGTTTGCCGTCCTGACACTGTTTTGCCCACCCCTACTTGACAAGTTGAAACTCCGAAACCCGTAAGTAGGGGTGGGCATCGGATCGGATCGGGTCAATCCGATCCGATTGCTGTAAATCCGATATATTATCGGATCTGATCCGATAAGCGTTTTAAATACAAAACACCCAAATCCGAATTTGATCTGAATTCGACAGATCCGATCGGATTGGATCGGATCAGATCCGATAAAATTGACAAAAAAACTTTCCTTAATCGCATTAGTGCAATAAAATCCAACAACCATAATTCTTTCCTTAAATCGAAGGAAAATCATTCAGAATCGTGCTGCAAAAGGAAAAAAAGCAAAATCTACTCTAAAGATTTCTGTTTCAACAATCTCATTAAGGGAAACAACCCAAAAAGAAAACTTTACCAGAATTAATCTCGTCCAAAAAAAGAAATTTATGGCTGATTCCACGTAACAATCTCGACGGAGCAGCAACTGCGTTCAAAGTTCGTTCAAGGTCGGAGAATCGGAGGTCTGCACTGAGCGCGTTCGTCGGCGCTGGACGACGAGGTTAGGGTTAGGGTTGGAATCGATCGGACGAAGATCGAGTAATCGGAGGGACGATTAAAAGGATACGAATCCGATAACAA
>QAOC01008631.1:2952-38322 GCA_003255005.1 Begonia fuchsioides | reverse complement strand
ATGATTAGTAAACCTTAATTACCTCTTAACCATTCACTTATTACACCTTAATCATGATTAGACACTAATCTAATGGTGACATGTGGCACTTTCTTATTGCTTAACTACTTTAATATATAAAATCATAATTTACATTTAATAATATTCTATGATTAATATTTATTCAAATTATATCATTGATTAAGGAGGAAATGTAAGGTGGAGGTGTCATATCCTTTAACTATGGTTAGCTTTACTAATTAATTTAGATTAGTAATAACTTAAGTTTCAAGGCTATTAATACATAAACATATATATTAAGATGTTAGAGTTTTGTTCCTTCAAAAAGTTTGGGTATTACACTAAGTAAGGTCCAGAGTTCTTGTGTTCATGGTTTAGGATCCAAGGATAAGGGACTAAGGATTTGGGTCTAGGGCTTAGGGTTCCAGGGATTCAACTTTCAATGGGTTTTAGGGTCTAGAGTTTAAGGTTCTGGGTTGAAGGGTTCAGGGTTCAGGATTCAAGGGTTCCAGGGTCCAAGGTCTAGGCTTAAGAGTTCAGAATTCTAGTGTTAAGGGTTCTAGGGTTCCAAGGTTCAGGGTTCCAGGGTTCAAGGACACGATTCTAGGATTTAGGGTTCACAGTCCAAGGTTTAAGGGGTTCTCGAGTCCCTGGTTTAGTGTTAATTTTTCCAAGTTTCAGGGTTCGAGGGTTCAAGGTTTAACATTTAACGTATCAAGTTTTTAGGGTTTCAAGGTTCCAAGGTCCAAGTTTATGGGTTAAAGTTTTTAGGGTCCAAGGTTCTAGAGTTCCATGTTTCCACTATTTCAAGGTTTTTGTAGGATCGAGATTAACCTAAGAGGGGGGGTGAATTAGATTAATAAAATTTGCTTCGATGATTAAACTTTAATCAAGTTCGTGAGTGCGGTTTACTCAATCTTAAACTCTAATGCATAAAAGATAAACGATTTAATAGAGTTTGAGAGAGAGAGAATGCCACCGGATTGTTAACGCGGTTCGGCCAACCTTGCCTACGTCCGAGCTCCAAGGTACCTCCTTGAAGATTCTTCCTGCTCAATTCTTTGAGCTCACTCCGATTGACTTACGGGTGTCAATCAAACCTTTACAGTGACTCTTCTTTAGGAGAGGCATCACCCCTCTTACAAATTTCTCTCACAAAGAATGATATTCGAATTAACGGTTACTAACCGACTCTCTCAATCACCAAGTGAATATTCAAGATAGAAATACAAAGATTGAGAGAATGAAATGATTCTCTAAAAATTGGCAGCAATTCGGCTTTCTTTTTGCTCTCACGAGAATCCTCTATGTAATCCCCAACTCTGCAGCTATTTATAGATTTTTTTCTGCGCAGGCTGGATCGGTCGACATAAGTACGGAATAGGTCGACATATATATAGCCGTTTAGACACATTCAGAAATAGCCGATGGAGGTTATCTCCCCTTTCTGCTCTGGATAGGTCGACATAACTTTTGTTCGGTCGACATAAGATTTAGCAAGTTATCGTTGAGAAGAACTTCAGTCGACATAGATATGCCCTCTGGACCTGTATGCGGTCGACACAATAGTTTTGCAGTCGACATAAAGATGGCCTCTGGATATGTATGCGGTCGACACAATAGTTCTGCAGTCGACATAAAGATGGCCTCTGGATATGTATGCGGTCGACACAACAGATTTGCTGTTGACATAATGATGACCTCTGTAACTTGTAGAAGTGTGGTCGACTTCATGTTGCTTCTTGTCTTGAATATCTGCAGTCGACACAATCTTACAGCAGTCGACATAACATTCCTCTCTGGTTAGGTCATCAGTCGACATATAACATAGCGGTAGACATAAGTTAGTTGCTGCCCGAAGATAGGTCGACATATGTGTAAATCGGTCAACATAAGTTTTTCCTCTGCCTGAGTATGGGTCGACATAATTATGAATCGGTCGACATAACCTGTAATAGACTTAACAATTTCTGCAAAAACTCAACCGATTTGTTAGACACAAGAGGTACCCTTCGCTGAGGGTATATCATATACATTATTCAAATTAACTTCTCGTAATGGTCAATCAATTTTCCAATATATTAATGTTCATTAATCAAAAACAAAGGTTACTTTAATCGCAGATAAAGCTAACAGTTTTGATTTACTAGTTTAAGGTTTATGGTTTAGGGTTCTAGGGTTCCTGGGTTCTAGGGTTTAAGGTTTAGAGTTTCAAGGTTTAAGGTTCCAGGCTTCATGGTTCTAGTGTTTAAGGGTTTTTGGGTTTAGGGTTTAGGGTTCAAGGTTCAACGATTCTAGGACTCACGGTTCAAGGTTACAAGGTTGCACAGTTCTAAGGTTTAGGGTTTCAAGGCTAAAGGTTTAAGGTTCAAAGGTTTTAGGGTTCAGGGTTCAGGGTACCAAGGTTTAGAATTCTAGGGTTCAGGGTTCAAGGTTCTCGAGTTCTAGGGTTTCATGATTCTTGGGTACAAGGTTTAGGGTTAATTGTTCTAGGGTTAAGGATTCAAGTTTAAAAGTTCAGGGTATGTAGTTCAATGACTTTGGTTTTAAGGGTTAAGTCATCAAGAGTTTCAAGGTTCTAAGGTTCATGGTTGAAGTTTTATGGTTAAGGTTTCCATTTTTAAGGTTCCACGGTTCTTGGGTTCATAGTTCAGGATTTTTAAGGTTCTTGGGTACATGGTTCAAAGGTTGAAGTTTCAGGATTCAAGGGTCAAGGGTTTAGGGTTCAGAGTTTAGGGTTCAATTGTTCTAAGGCTCCATTCTTCTAGGGTTGTTAGTAAAAGGTTCATGATTTAGGGTTTTCATGGTTTAGGGTTCAGGTTTTCAAGGGTTCTATGGTGTAGATATTAGGGTTCCAAGGTTTTGGGTTCTAAGGTTTAGGGTTCAAGGTTTAGATGTTCCGGGAACTAGCTTGGTGTTGGCCTTCTTCCTAGCTAGGAGGTTAAACCGTGCTACACTCTCCAACCACATCGTGGACCCCAAGGTGAGAGTGTAATCCCCGAGCTCCACCTCCCGTTCAACCGTTCTCCACCACTCTTTCACCGGACCTCCCTTTTCTTGCCACCTTTTACTAACACCCGGAAACCACCCGGACAATCCTCGGCATAACTTCCGATCCCATTGAGCTTGATCCCTTAGTTTTGGAGGATAAGCTCCTCCTTCATCCCTCGACTAACCATTAAAATCTCAGTTCTAAAGTCTGTATGCAACCGGAGATCCACTCCACTCATTAATGCCCATTTCCGGCCCTCTTTCCTTGTTTATTCTCACCCGATAACCATTTTATTCCACATCCCCCTACGTGAATCGTGTAAGGTGGGGGTGTTCAAGGGGGGGTGGGGGTGTTCAAGGTCAGCCTTGGTGCATCCTTTTCGGGTGACTTCTAGGAGGACAACCTAGCTGTTTTTCTTCCTTGTTTTTCCATTTCGGGTAATGTTTTTTTTTTTAATTTTTGGGAGCCCACCCTCCTGAGATTGGGTGTGATTTTAAGCTCACTTTGAGCTCATTTTTATTCAGTAAAGTTTGAAATTAAAGACTGCATTTTGCATCTCATTTCCTTGGTTGTTTCTCCTCCTCCAAGCTCGAGTTTTCCGGTGAGTTATATCCGAAAACCACCGAGAGCTCCACTCCTGTTTTGGCTGCCATTCAAGCTTTGGTTAGCTAGGACATACCAAACTCCTTCAAACACGTTCTAGTGGAAGCCAAGGTAAGGGTGTGAACCCCAAAGCTTCTCCTTCGTTCGGGTTTATCCCTCCGTTTACAACTTTCCGATCTTCCTTTCGCAAGAGCTCATTTTTTAGCACTCTAGCCATTTTCTGTATATCTTCCGATTCCGTAAACCATTTACCGTGATTTTTTGACCCATAAACCCTCTCACTACTATCCACTTTCCCTCCAAATTTTAGCTTCTAAACAAATACTTCGACAGAGATCTGGCCCGAGCCATTTGATTCTATTTTTCCTTCACCCGAGCCAACTTTTCCCATTTTCCCCTCTTTCGTCTCTCCATTTCTCCTTAACCAACCAAACAACCCTTCTCATAGCACATCAAGTGTTCTACGGTTCCAGGGTTCATGGTTCAACCTTTCAAGAGTTTTAGGGTTTTAGTGTTCCTGGGTTCTACGTCTTGGGTGTAGGATTCAAAGGTTCAAGGTTACGGGGTCAGGGTTACATGGTTAATGGTTTTGTGTTCTAGGGTTTAGTGTTCAGTGTTGAAGGTTCAGGGTTCAGCGGTTTAGGGTTCTTAGGTTCTAGGTTTCTAGGTTCATGGTTCTATGGTTTTAAGGTTCCTAGGTTGAGGGTTTAGGGTTCGAGGTTTGGGTTCAAGGGATCTAGGGTTCATGTTCAGCATTCCAGGGATTAGGGATCTAGTGTTCACAGTTCAGGTTTTAGGGTATGAAGGTTCAAGGTTCAAGGTTCAAGGGTTCTAGGGTTCTAGGATCTCAAGGTCCAAGGTTCAGGGTTCAAGATACATTGTTCTAGGGCTACCCGGGTCAAACCACAAACTCGATCAGGAACCCGACCATTAGCTACCCGGGTCAAACCACAATGGCACACAGCCCGATGAGTACCAAGGGCAATCCGCTAAGATAGTTCTGATCCCGGTCATCGTACTCTGCACGCATGCAGTAATCCCTGGCCAGGTTTAGGGGTATTAGGGTGCCCCAGGGAACGTATCATCACCGCCCCATCACCGCCCCATATCACATCATGTGATATGACACAGGTCAACCCTACCAACTCCGAACGAATGAGGTCAATCACCCGACCGACCCTACCAACTCTGAACGAACGGGGCAACCGCCCGACCGATCCTACCAACTCCGAACGAATGGGGTTGATCACTTGACCGACTCTACCAACTCCGAACGAATGAGGCCAATCGTATCCAAACAAAATCCATATTTTTTTTAAAACAAAATCCAGTTTTTAAATAAACGTGGAAATCCAAAACAACACAATTCAATATCCATTCCCATCCAGATATGCAAACAAGTAAATATCAATCATTTAAATTATGCCAACCACCAATAAAAATCATGTCATATCTGGATTATAAACATATGCAGATTAAATCGTTCAAATTAAACTACATATTAGTACTTTGAAACTGACGTGCGCCACGTCGTTTTGGTTGTCAACCACAAAAATATGGTTATTATTAACTTCAAACCATGCATCTAGGTTTAATGCAGAAAATATAAATGACTTACCTCTCAAGGTCCAGGGGGTTAAGATTTAGGAAGTGGGAGAATCGGGTTAGGTTAAATGGAAAAACGATAATCCGATAATTCCATAATCGGGACTGGAATTTGTACGGCGATAACTCAACGATGAAATCGAGTTTAGGGCTGAAATTTTGAGTGGAACTCTGGGAAAAAGATAGGTGATAGTCCTTCAAAAATGAAGGAAATCACGTGGATGGATCGGTCGTAATGTAATGGAACAGTAACGGTGGTCGGGAGGTGGCCGTAAATGCTGGACAGCGGAGGAGATGAAATTGCAAACGAAATCAACGATGGAAGAAGGAGCTTATGGACTTCAAGCTCACCCTACGTCCTTGAATAAGGCTGGAGACTTTGAAGCAAGAAGAGATCTCCAGCTCGGTGGGAGAAATCTCGAAGCGAAACCACGGTGGCCGGAGAACTTCCGGCTGCCCGCGGAAATTGGAAAATGCCCGAGAAGGGAGAGCTAAAAAGCTTCTTTAATTCAAATTCCAAATTGAAAATTACAAGCAAGCATTGGGGGAGGTTTTATCAACTGAAAGAGAGGAAAAAAAGGAGGGAAAATTATGAGCCAAAGTCATGCAACATGCATGCTGAAAATGAAAATAAAGGAGGGAAAATTGGACCAATGAGAATGCAAGAATGTGATGCCACGTGATCTTGCACCCCTTTAGACAATTTTCCCTTCTTTCTTGGCCCAAAATACCCTTCTTTCAGCCAAGAATCCCTCATGCAAAACCCCATGCAAAAGCATGCAAAATAACTAAATGTATCTAGCCGAGAAACCCTCTCGGGTTCTCCTAAAATGTAACGTAAAAATTAACGTAAAATTATACTAAAAAATGCAATAAAATTCCTTCAATCCATTGAAGTGTTGATGAGTTGAGTCGTGAGACATTTGGTGATGTTTGCATGTGACTTTAACTCACCATGCAACGTGAACTTCAACCGGGTTCATGTGCGGGCTTGATTCCGGGAGGCTCGGTTCTTGGTTGTAAGTCCACCTTTTCTCGATGCCAATTAATCACGTGTTTTGGCCTTGTTTGATCCTCTAAAGTTGGCTTAGAAATGTATAGTTCATCAATTAATTTTCCTGCAAAATTAAAAAATATGTTAGAAAATTCCCGAGCTTGGGCTCGGGTGATTGCCCCATTCGGTATGCCAATCTGTGGCATGTCGATCGGTGTGTATGATAAACTCCTTGGGAAGTAAGTAATGCTGCCATACCTTGATGTGCCCGGGAACCGCCATCAACCTGAGGGCGCGACCACCCGAAGCCGGGCAAGGCAATTAGCTAACATGTTTGCTAATTTTGCAGGAGATTCATCGCCACTAAAGGGCCTCCTAGACATACCCTCCTCTCTTGATAAAGAACTTCCCAAGCATTGCATACATTGGGAGATTGAAGAGGTGAACTTAGAGCCCGAAGTTCATAGCCTATCTTACCAAGACAAAGACCAATCAACAACTCACGTGGAACTCCAAGTTATTTATAAAGAAGATGATCCATTCATGCAGCAAGGACAAAGACAAGTCTAAGGATGGGAGAGCATGGGAGAAGTCCTCGGTTTATTTTTATTTTTTGAAAAAAAAACCGGTAGTACAATATCTTGCATGGTTCACGTGAAAACCATGCAAGCTCCTCACTCTTTTGTCTTTTGTTGTAAGTTAATTACGTGGCTGAAGTGGGAGATCCTTGGGAAGCATTAGGGGATGGGTTTTACCTTCCCTTAGTGACCATCACTCTTGTTAGTGATGAAAGTCAAAGGGTGGGCCCCATTTACCATACCTTGATGTTTGTTTAGCACTTAGGACTTGGTGTGCCTAAAGTACGTGGGATGCGTACTAAGGCAATGAGGGTGCGTCGGGGAAGTTGGAAAATACGGTGGTTTGCGGTAAATGAGAAAAGGGCTCGGGCGTTTAGAGAGGTGAGGTGGGATTCGTCGGATAATAGGGGAAATGCGGAAGCTAGGTGATGGGAATGAGAGGAAGGCTCGGGTGGAAATGGGATTGGCTCGGGGAGGGATGGTTAATTGTTCGGGATGGTGTGAACGATGGGAGATAAGTTAGAATCGATTGGAGGTTGGATGATTGGAACACTTGAGTAATCAAATGGGTAGGCCTTGGGTTCACTTTCGGATATGACTCACCGGAATGCACTCAAGGTTTGACGAGGCTTGGCCGGGAAGGACTCTCGGAGAAGACTCGTCGGGAAATGGAATTGATAATAAGGCTCTAAGCACTTTTAATTATCAAATTCAACTTGCTTACAATGAGGCATGTAAGCCTTAATTTATAGACAAAATAAAACATAAAATTAAACTTAAGAAAATAATAAAAGAGCCGTCGGATAGCTTTGGATGCTCGTTCGCCGTTGATGCTTTGTAGCCGTTTGGGAGATAGCCGTTTGACACTTGAATTTGAAGTGTGCTAGCCGGTGGAAGCTATCCGTTTGAAGCTTTGAATATTTGAATGGCATTTAGCCGTTTTGGGAGCTCGGCGGGATGCTTAGGTGGCGCAACATGTGTAGACCGGAGTTGACATGGCGTGCGCGGGCGTCTCGTTGGAGTTTGAATGTGCGGAGACCAATCTTTGACATGGCGAGCGCGGGCTGATCGTTGGAGATTTGAACGTGCGGAGACCGAGCTTTGACATGGTGGACGCGGGCGTGCCGTTGAGAATTTGAACTTGCATGGACCGGGGTTGACACGGCGCTGACCGGTGATGTGTTGGGCTGGCACGGATAGTCGGGCGCTGGGCTAGCACGGTGGTGTCGCTGGCTGCTCGAGTTGACCATGCGATGGGTCTTCGTGTGGTTTGCCTTGGGTTGACACGGCGCTGACCGTGTCTCCTGGGCGCTGGGGTCTTCGCTGTGGTTGACACGGTGCTGACCGTGTCTTCTGGGCCCGTGCTGCGCGCCTTGCCGAATGATTTTCTCCAATGGGCGCACTATAATTTGACTCGTGCGTTTGCTTTCATCTTTGGACTGGGTTTCTATTATTCCTCAAGTCTTTATTTGCTGAAAAGAAATGTGACACTTAGTCACTTATTTACGGGCGTGACCGAGACCCTTAATGTGGCACGGCGTGGGCCGTGTCGCACTCCGGGTAGGCCGAGCCTTGTGGGTGCCAAGTGAGCACTCATCTTGGTTGCTCCCTATCAACCTCGGTTGGAGTTTCCGAGGCTAAGGTACCTGCAAAATGAGCAACTAAGTTAGAAAACGGGGTGGTGGCCGAGGGTGTGGTCGATGGGCTCGGTGTCTCGGTATCCGATGGGCTTGGTAGCACATCATCCTCCCGGGGTACTTGAGGATTTGCCCTCAAATCAGTCTCTTCGGGGTCCTCATCGGGGTGCAAGTAGGGGGATAGGTCTTGGACGTTGACCGTGGCTAAAACTTCGGGATCTCCCGGAAGTTCAATTTTGTATGCGTTGGGGTTGATTCTCTTGATCACCCGGAATGGTCCTTCAGCCCTTGGGAGTAATTTGGCGTGTTTATGTTTGAGATGCCTTGTCTTGAGCCATACAAGGTCTCCCTCATGAAAAATTTTCTCCCTTCTCTTCTGGTTGGCGGCCGCGGCATATTTGTCATTCTTTTTCTCAATGTTGCTCTTAATTTGCTCGTGCATCTTTTGAATAATCTCGGCCTTCTTGAGGCCGTTCGGACTGGCAACTTCTTGGGCCGGTAATGGTAGTAGATCCAATGGTGTCGTAGGATTGAATCCGTAGGCCGCTTCGAATGGGCTCATGTCCGTGGTGGAATGTTTGCACCGGTTGTATGCAAACTCTATATAAGGTAGCTTTGTATCCCATTTTGCTGGCTTTTTTCCAATAAAACTCCTTAAAAGTGCTCCAAGTGTTCGGTTGACCACCTCGGTTTGGCCATCCGTTTGTGGGTGAAATGCCGTGCTAAACAATAATTTTGTGCCAAGTCGGGCCCAAAGAGTTCTCCAAAATGTGCTTAGGAACTTACCATCTCGATCGGAAACTATTGATCTCGGGATGCCATGTAGTCGAACTATCTCTTTGAAAAATAAATCGGCAATGGCCGGAGCGTCGTGGGCCGTGTGACATGGGACAAAATGAGCCATCTTGGAGAATCGGTCAACTACCACCATGACCGAATCCTTTCGGTTGTTGGTTCGTGGAAGGCCCACCACAAAATCCATGCTAAGAGCTTCCCATGGATGGTCGGGTACCGGTAGTGGTAGATATAATCCTTGGGCCAAATTCCTCGTCTTGGCCTTTTTGCATACTCCGCACCTTTCCACAAAACGGTGCACGTCTCGGAATTGCTTGGGCCAATGGAAGTGTTCCTTAAGTGCTTCCCAAGTTTTCTTTTCTCCAAAATGTCCCGCAAGTCCACCTCCGTGAGCCTCGGTGATGAGAGACTCTCGGATGCTTCCTTTCGGGATGCATATTCTTCCACCTTTCATAAGGTATCCCTCGGACACCTTGTAACCGTGGGCTTCTCCTTTGTTAGCCGCATCAAAAATAAGGCCGAAATCTGCATCATTAGGATATAGGCCTTTAATCCACTCAAACCCAAAGAACCTTACCTTGAGCTCGGTCAAGAGGACGCTCCTTCGGGAGAGTGCATCGGCTACTACATTGGTGTCACCCTTTTTGTATTTGATGATGTAAGGGTAACGTTCCAAGAATTCGATCCACTTGGCATGCCTCCGGTTAAGCTTGCCTTGGCTCTTGATAAATTTAAGAGCCTCATGGTCCGTGTGGATGATGAACTCCTTTGGCAACAAATAATGTTGCCAAACTCCAATTGCTCGGATGAGTGCATATAATTCTTTGTCGTATGTTGAATAATTGATCACGGCACCCTTGAGCTTCTCGCTAAAATAGGCAATTGGCCGGCCTTCTTGCATTAGCACCGCGCCAATGCCCGTGCCCGAGGCGTCGCACTCGATCTCAAATACCTTGTTAAAGTCCGGGAGTGTGAGCACGGGCGCCTCGCATAGCCGTGTCTTGACCGTGTCAAAACTCCGTTGACATTGCTCGGACCATGTGAAATTTTGCCCCTTCTTGGTCAACTCGGTCAATGGGGCCACAATAGTACTAAAACCTTTAATAAACTTTCGGTAAAAATTAGCTAACCCGTGGAAGCTTCGAATGTCCGATACATTTTTCGGGGTTGGCCATTCTCGGATAGCCGAGACCTTGTCGGGATCCACCTCCACTCCGTGTCCGGAAATGATGAAGCCGAGGAAATGGATCCGGGTTTGTGCAAACGCGCATTTCTTCCGGTTGCCGAAAAGCCGGGTGTCCCGTAGTGTCTCGAAGAGCCTCTCCAAATGTGCTAAGTGGCTCGGAAGATCTGCACTATATACAAGTATATCATCGAAATAAACGATGATAAACTTACCAAGGTATTCTCGGAGCACATGGTTCATCAGCCGCATGAAAGTGCTCGGCGCGTTGGTGAGTCCGAACGGCATGACTAGCCACTCGAACAATCCATACCGTGTCTTGAACGCGGTCTTCCACTCATCGCCCTCGCGCATCCGGATTTGGTGATAGCCGGACTTAAGGTCAACTCGGGAAAAGACCTTTGCTCCACTAAGGTCGTCGAGCAAGTCATCGAGCCGTGGCATGGGAAAACGGTATTTGGTGGTGATGTCGTTGATGGCTCGGCTGTCCACGCACATCCGGTATGAACCATCCTTCTTGGGCACCAAGAGTGCCGGTACCGCGCATGGGCTCAAAGACTCTTTGATGTATCCCTTGTCCAAAAGCTCTTGGACTTGGGCTTGCAACTCCTTGGTCTCTTCCGGATTCAAGCGATAGGGTGGCCGATTGGGCAATGTGGCTCCCGGTTGCAAATCTATTTGGTGCTCGATCCCTCGGAAAGGTGGCAATCCTTCGGGAAGTTCATCCGGGAACACATCATGAAAGCGCTCCACCAATTTTTGCACGGGCTCCGGAATCTCTTCTTCACGTTGACTCTCGGATTCCCTATGGATAAGAACAATTAAGGGCTCACCTTGTTGGAGTGTTCGGGCAAGCTCCTTTCGGCCCATGACAAGGGCCATTTTGGCTCGGGCCGCTTTCTTGTCGGCCTCATCTTGGGCTATTTGCTCCGGGGTCATTGGAGCCAATACGATAGTTCGACCGTCCACCTTGAAAGTGTATTGATTGGATCGGCCATTGTGTTGCACGTGCCGATCGAATTGCCAAGGTCGGCCGAGGAGGAGGTGTGTTGCACTCATCGGGACTACGTCGCACACCACGGAATCTTTGTAACCACCGATTGAGAATTCAATCCGAGTTTGTTTGTTGACTCGAATATCCTCTCGATCGGTGATCCATCGGAGCTTGTACGGGATCGGGTGCTCGGTGGTCGGGAGATCGAGCTTCTCGACCATTTCTCGCGATGCAACATTTGCACAACTTCCACCATCAATGATTAAGGAACATACCTTATTCTTGATCAAGCATCGGCTGTGGAACAAATTCTCGCGTTGAAAATCCTCCGGTCGATGTTGGGCCGAGAGGACACGCCGGATCACCATGAGCAATGGGCCGCCTTGGGCGTGGCAAATTTCTTCGGCGTCATTGCTCGGCACTTCGTTCTCATTTGAGGGGCTTGGCTCGGAGGCAGCCTCCTCATCACTTACCACGTCCCCGGTGTCATCGATGATGGTCATGATGCGTCGGTTAGGACATTGAGCCGCAACATGACCACGGCCCAAGCACTTGAAACATTGGATTTCTCGTGCTCTTGGCGCTTCTTTTGGGGCTTCTCGTGGTTTCGGATCCGTACCTGGCCGAGGTTGGGGCACCCATGGCTTGGGCGCCGGGGGCGGGACACGATGCTCGGCTACGGGCATGGGCCGGTAGGGTGCGGCTGGTCGAGCGATTGGCCGTAGGCTTGGACCCTTGCTTTTTCTCTTGATTTGCCTTTCGACCCTTAGAGTCATTTGAATGAGATCATCAAATGTCTCGAGGGGCTGCAATTCCACGACGTCGCCAATGTCTCGGTGTAGGCCTCGTGTGAACCGGGCCATCATTTGTTCGGTGGGCTCGGCTAGATCACAACGGATTCTCAATGTCTCAAATTCATTGAGATATTCATCTACCGACATATTACCTTGGCGAAGTCCTTGTAATTGTAGAAAAAGGTCTTGCCGATAATGACTCGGAACAAACCTTTTTCGCATGTGATTCTTCATGACCCTCCATGATGTGATTTCATCTTCATGCTCTCTTCGTCGTTGGACCCGTAAACTATCCCACCAAAGGGCTGCATAGTCCGTGAGCTCGAGAGAGGCAAGTTGAACTTTGAGTTTCTCCGAATGGTTGTAAAGGTCAAATACTTTGTCAACCTTTTCCACCCAATCGAGAAACGAGTCTCCATCGGATGACCCCTTGAATGTTGGTAGATTTATCTTCGGGAGTCTCCACTCATCTTCCCGATCCGCGTGTTGATCCGGGATGATCTCTTCATCGGAGTGGTCCGAGTCGTGATGCGGGGGTCGGCGGGCGCCGGCTCCATGTCGTCGCGCTGGCCGGGGTGCGGGTGCGGGTGGTTGCGGCCGAGTCGTCATCTCGTCCAGCCGATGTAGAATGGTGTCCATTCTTCTGTTCATAGCTTCAAATTGCCCTTGGATGATAGGGTCAATTTCTCGTGGCTCGGAGGCAATGGTGGGCTCGGATGTAGTGGCTTGGTCACGGTTAGCCATGTGAATGGCACCGCTTCGGGTATTCATGGTTTGAGAGGGTAAAGAAAAATTTTAAAACGAGGGGAAAAGGAATCTTTGGCTCTGATACCAAATGGTGTGCCTAAAGTACGTGGGATGCGTGCTAAGGCAACGAGGGTGCGTCGGGGAGTCGGAAAATATGATGGTTTGCGGTAAATGAGAAAAGTGTTCGGGCGTTTGAGGAAGTGAGGTGGGATTCGCCGGATAATGTGGGAAATGCGGAAGCTAGGTGATGGAAATGAGAGGAAGGCTCGAGTGGAAATGGAATTGGCTCGGAGAGGGATGGTTAATGGTTCGGGATGGTGTGAATGATAGAAGATAAGTATGATGGGTCGGAGGTTGGATGATTGGAACACTTGAGTGATCAAATGTTCAATCGGTAAGCCTTGGTTTCACTCTCGGATATGACTCACCGAAGTGCACTCAAGGTTTGACGAGGCTTGGCCGAGAAGGACTCACGGAGAAGACTCGTCGGGAAATGGAATTGATAATAAGGCTCTAAGCACTTTTAATTATCAAATTCAACTTGCTTACAATGAGGCATGTAAGCCTTAATTTATAGACAAAATAAAACATAAAATTAAACTTAAGAAAATAATAAAAGAGCCGTCGGATAGCTTTGGATGCTCGTTCGCCATTGATGCTTTGTAGCCGTTTGGGAGATAGCCGTTTGACACTTGAATTTGAAGTGTGCTAGCCGGTGGAAGCTATCCGTTTGAAGCTTTGAATATTTGAATGGCATTTAGCCATTTTGGGAGCTCGGCGGGATGCTTAGGTGGCGCAACATGTGTAGACCGGAGTTAACATGGCGTGCGCGGGCGTCTCGTTGGAGTTTGAATGTGCGGAGACCAATCTTTGACATGGCGAGCGTGGGCTGATCGTTGGAGATTTGAACGTGCGGAGACCGAGCTTTGACATGGTGGACGCGGGCGTGCCATTGAGAATTTGAACTTGCATGGACCGGGGTTGACACGGCGCTGACCGGTGATGTGTTGGGCTGGCACGTATAGTCGGGCGCTGGGCTAGCACGATGGTGTCGCCGGCCGCTCGAGTTGACCGTGCGCTGGGTCTTCGTGTGGTCTGCCTTGGGTTGACACGGCGCTGACCGTGTCTCCTGGGCGCTGGGGTCTTCTCTGTGGTTGACACGGCGCTGACCGTGTCTTCTGGGCCCGTGCTGCGCGGCCTTGCCGAATGATTTTCTCCAATGGGCGCACTATAATTTGACTCGTGCGTTTGCTTTCATCTTTGGACTAGGTTTCTATTATTCCTCAAGTCTTTATTTGCTGAAAAGAAATGTGACACTTAGTCACTTATTTACGGGCGTGGCCGAGACCCTTAATGTGGCACGGCGTGGGCCGTGTCGCACTCCGGGTAGGCCGAGCCTTGTGGGTGCCAAGTGAGCACTCGTCTTGGTTGCTCCCTATCAACCTCGGTTGGAGTTGCCGAGGCTAAGGTACCTGCAAAATGAGCAACTAAGTTAGAAAACGTGGTGGTGGCCGAGGGTGTGGTCGATGGGCTCGGTGTCTCGGTATCCGATGGGCTTGGTAGCACATCAGGACTATAGGTGATAATCATATGCCTTTTGTAGCTCGTGGGAAGGAGGGTTTTTACCCTTCCTTTCTCAGCATTTGCAGATAGAAAAGTATTGGAAAATTTTCAGAAGCTTTGAGGCTCTCAAAGCCTCTTTTCTCACGGCTTCAAGGGATGTTGGTGAGTAATATCCAATCTTCTTTGTTGTCTTGGTGTTGGTGATTTAGCTAGGATTACTAAGCCTTTGTTCCAACCTTCCTCCTCACTTGATTAGGATTAAGGAAAGCTTGGAAGTCCCATAGCCCTCACTCCATCCCATTTGTTTTTGGATCTTTTGCTGTTTTGTGTTTATTGTTGTTGTGGTTTGCTTACCGAGTGGATTTTGTGCATCAAAAGCCAACCCCGTACCAACTAGTGTTTTCCGTGTGCTAATTTTATGAAATTTGGTCTGTGCATTCCTCCTTCGTGTCTTAAAATATTTGGTCTTTCATTGTGTCCCCTGTTTCTTCGATTTAGGAGTTGTGCCTTCATCTTTCCACTTTCTTTCACCCGAGTACCTGAAATCCGTCCATTCTGTCGACTGATTTTTAAACTCTCATATCTTGTAATCTACCGGTGTTGTTTTTGTCTAACCACTTGCATTCTTTCCCTATTTCATTGAAATTGATTTCTCCCAATTTTCTCATTTCCAGACTCTCCGTATTGAAAGTTGTGCAGAAATCTTTCACTGCCTACTGTACTGCCAAGTCCTGTTTTGTCGGTTTGTGCATTAGAAACTAGTCCCGTGCCATTTTAAGTTTTACACGTGTTTTCATTCTGAAATTTTGGCCAAAGTTAGCCCACTCCTTAAAGTTTAATTCCTCCAAGATCTTAGCCCAAGGGCCTGGTGTGCCTAAAGTACGTGGGATGCGCACTAAGGCAACGAGGGTGCGTCGGGTAAGTTGGAAAATAAGGTGGGTTGCGGTAAATGAGAAAAGGGCTCGGGTGTTTAGAGAAGTGAGTTGGGATTCGTCGGATAATAAGGAAAATGCGGAAGCTAGGTGATGGGAATGAGAGAAAGGCTCGAGTGGAAATGGGATTGGCTCGGAGAGGGATGGTTAATGGTTCGGGATGGTGTGATTGATAGAAGATAAGTATGATGGATTGGAGGTTGGATGATTGGAACACTTGAGTGATCAAATGTTCAATCGGTCGGCCTTGGGTTCACTCTCGGATATGACTCACCGGAATGCACTCAAGGTTTGACGAGGCTTGGCCGAGAAGGACTCTCGGAGAAGGCTCGTCGGGAAATGGAATTGATAATAAGGCTCTAAGCACTTTTAATTATCAAATTCAACTTGCTTACAATGAGGAATGTAAGCTTTAATTTATAGGCAAAATAAAAACATAAAATTAAAACTTAAGAAAATAATAAAGAGCCGTCGGATAGCCTTGGATGCACGTTCGCCGTTGATGCTTCGTAGCCGTTTTTGGGAGATAGCCGTTTGACACTTGAATTTTGAAGTGAACTAGCCGGTGGAAGCTATCCGTTTGAAGCTTTGGATATTTGAATGGCACTTAGCCGTTTGGGGGCTCGGCGGGATGCTTAGGTGGTGCACGGATGGTCTTCGGATTTTGAATGTGCGGAGACCGAGCTTTGTCATGGAGTGCGCGGGCGTCCCGTTGGAGTTTGAACGTGCGGAGACCGATCTTTGACAAGGAGTGCGCGGGCGTCCCGTTGGCGTTTGAATGTGCGGAGACCGAGCTTTGACATGGTGGGCGCGGGCGTGCCGTTGGGAGTTTGAACTTGCGTGGACCGGGATTGACACGGCGCTGACGGTCGGCAATGTGTTGGGCTGGCACGGATAGTCGGGCGCTGGGCTAGCACGGTGGTGTCGCTGGCCGCTCGAGTGGACCGTGAGTTGGGTCTTCGTGTGGTCCGGCTTGGGTTGACACGGCGCTGACCGTGTCCGAGATGGGTCTTCGCGTGGTCCGCCTAGGGTTGACACGGCGCTGACCGTGTCCGAGATGGGCTCGTGCACATTATAATTTGACTTGTGCGTTTGCTTTCATCTTTGGGCTGGACTTCTATTATTCCTCGAGTCTTTATTTGCTGAAAAGAAATGTGACACTTAGTCACTTATTTACGGGGGTGGCCGAGACCCTTAATGTGGCACGGCGTGGGCCGTGTCGCACTCCGGGTAAGTTGAGCCTTGTGGGTGCCAAGTGAGCACTCGTCTTGGTTGCTCCCTATCAACCTCGGTTGGAGTTGCCGAGGCTAAGGTACCTGCAAAATGAGCAACTAAGTTAGAAAACGGGGTGGTGGCCGAGGGTGTGGTCGTTGGGCTCGGTGTCTCGGTATCCGATGGGCTTGGTAGCACATCAGGGCCCGTATGCATTTGGAGCTCTAGTGTGTTTACTCCCCTGTTTCTGCCAGTCCTCCTTATTCTTGGCAGATTGTCTTGTCTTCCCATTTGTCCCCTTTTCTCCCGACACCTCCTAACCTCGGAGCGTTTCATACCTTGATAGTCCGGACAAGAGCATAAAACTCCTTGTCATATGTTGAGTAGTTGAGCGCGGCTCCTTTCAACTTTTCACGAAAGTAAGCCAAGGGTCGGCCCTCTTGTGTTAGCAATGCCCCAATCCCTAAACCGGATGCATCACACTCGATTTCAAAGACTTTGTTGAAGTCCGGAAGCATGAGGACCGGTGCTTTGCAAAGTTCCCCCTTGATGCGCTCAAAACTTTTTTGGCATTCATTGGTCCATTCAAACTCCCTTCCTTTCTTGGTGCTATCGGTGAGTGGAGCCACAATGGAGCTAAAACCTTTAATGACCTTCCTATAAAAAGAGGCCAAACCGTAGAAACTCCTAATGTCCGAGACGGACCTAGAAGTTGGCCATTCCCGAATGGCTATGATCTTATCTTGGTCTACCTCCATTCCATTCTTTGAAATTACAAACCCGAGGAAGTGCACCCTTTCTTGCACTAAAGAGCACTTCTTGAGGTTACCATATAATTGTGCTTCCCTAAGAGTTTCACACAACACTCTTAGATGCCCAAGATGATCCACAAAACTCTTGCTATATATCAAAATATCATGAAAATAAACCACCACAAATTTTCCCAAGTATTCTCTGAGAACATGGTTCATTAGTCTCATAAAAGTACTAGGGGCATTAGATAGCCCAAATGGCATGACTAACCATTCAAAGAGGCCATTCATCCCCTTCTCTCATTCGGATTTGATAATAACCGCTCTTGAGATCCACCTTGGAGAAGAATGCCGCCCCACTTAACTCATCCAACAAATCTTCAAGCCGAGGCTTGGGAAACCTATACTTGATGGTGATTTGGTTGATGGCTCGGCTATCCATGCACATTATACAAGTTCCATCTTTCTTTGGTACTAGTAGAGCGGGCACCGAGCATGGACTAAGGGATTCCCGAATGTATCCCTTGTCTAATAGTTCTTGGACTTGCCTTTGTAGTTCCTTTGTCTCCTCCGGATTCATCCGATAGGAAGGTCGATTGGGAAGCACCACTCCGGGTTGCAAATCGATTTGATGTTTGATACCTCGGATGGGAGCTAGGCCGTGAGGCAATTCCCCCGGGAAGACATCTTTGTACTCCTCCAATAAAGTCACCACTTCTTTAGGCGCCCCTCCCATCTCCTTCATTCGTTGCCAAAAAAAAATTAACACCATAGGCTCTCCTTGTTGGATAGATCGATCCAACTCCTTCTTGGTCATTAGCAAGGTGTGCTTGGCCGAGCCTTCCTTTCTAGTGGCTTCATCCTTTCCTACCTTTTTGGGTTCCATCGGTGTGAGTTTAATATGTTTGCCGCTCCACTTGAAAGAGTAATTGGTTGTGTATCCGTCATGAATGACCCTCCGATCAAATTGCCATGGCCGTCCAAACAAGATATGGCTTGCACTCATAGGCACCACATCGCACACTACCGAGTCCCCATAAGCACCGATTGAAAATTCCACCTTGGTTCTCTTGGTGACCTTGATATCCTCCTTGTCATTGAGCCATCTTAATTTGTAAGGGCTCGGGTGTTCCTCGGTTTGGAGGTTAAGTTTATCCACCAAATCTTTGGAGGCTACGTTTGTGCAACTTCCTCCATCAATAATGAGAGAGCATACTCGGCCTTGGATGAGACACCGGCTATGGAAGAGGTTCTCCCTTTGCGCATCTTTGGGTCGGCCTTGAGAAGTTAATACTCTTCGGATCACCATAAGTAAAGGGCCCTCTTGTGCATTGCATATTTTTTCATTAGACTCGATTTCCTCCTTAGCATCATCAAGGGGCTCATCTTCACTCACTACTTCATTGCTTTCCTCTAGCATGATCATTACCCTTTTGTTCAGGCACTGTGAAGCAATGTGTCCCAAGCCGAGACACTTGAAACATTTTATCTCCCTTGCTTTTGGCCGATTGGCATTGTCCAAGAGTTTGAGTAGTTCTCCTTCATTTCTTTGTGGCCACGGTTTCATTGGAGGAAGCTTCTCTTCCGGCTTAGGTTTGGCCTTGTAAGGAACATTGTACTTTTGGGGAAACCGGTTGCTAAATCCCTTGCCCTTTTTTGGGGAAACCGGTTGCTAAATCCCTTTCCCTTTCTCTTGATTTGTCTCTCAATCCGCAAGGCCACTTGAATTACATCATCCAAGGATTCTACCATTTGGAGTTCCACTATGTCTCCAATTTCCTTGTTTAAACCCCTCAAAAATCTTGCCACTATGTCTCCAATGTTCTTGCATGGTTCTTACGTAAACCATGCATTAAAGTTTACAATCGGTTTACAAAAACCAAACAAACAAAAACTGACAATTCCTTTCAAATTTCCACTTCTTTAATCATGTCCCTCACCTTGCTGCGTTATTGGTCTTTCTTCTCCTTGAGCTTCTTGGTGTTCCACTTGTATTGTTGCATTATCACCTCCACGGCTCCTCCAAGTAAGCATGTGACAAGGAGCTTCTCGGTCTTCCCATGTTTGTGCGCCAATGGTCATTCCTTCTCGTCATGACTACCTTGGTTAGAGGTTGCAAGGAGGTATCCCGTGGCTTGTCACAGGGTGAAGAGTTCTGATATGATTTGGTTAAGGAATGAAGGAAGATAAGAAAGGTGTTGGTTTAGATTCGGCTTGAAGAAAAATCCAGGATTTTTAGGTGTTATTGTGATTGGTGGATCTCGGGTTGCATACAGAGTTTGCAGGTGAAACTTGGAGGGTTTGTTATAAAACGAGAGTAAAGCATATCATCCAAAAATTAGAGTAATAGCTCTATGGAATCAGGAGTTATACAGATGGGAGTATTGGTGGTAAATTTTGATGGACGAAGGGATTCAAGGGGATGGTTCAGAAAATTGGATGGTGACCAAGGATGGTGAAGAGCTAATGGGGACTACACGCTTACCCTAAGTCCACGGGAAAGTGGTTGTAGTCGTGTAGCATCGCCTAACTCACCCTAGCTTGGAAGGGGAGCAAAAACCTTGAAGAAACTCTTGTAGATTGCTGGATATGACTCACCGAAAAATACCGAGTCTTGGAGGGAGAACCGACCAAAGAGAGGAGAGGGAAAAAGCACTCTTTCTATTTCAAAACGCAACTAATCAAAACCTAGGTAACAAGATGAATTAAATGGTCTGTCGGCTCTAGGTGCTAGTTTTGAACCCCTTTGTTTCAAAAACCTTTCCTTTCGTAGATGAAGCCAAACCAAGTTTCCCTCCTTGAAATTGACCGCTTTCCTCCCTAGGTTAGCATATTTGGCATAGGAATCATTTGCCCTTTGAATTTCCTTGCTTACATTCTCGTGCATCATCTCCACTAGCTCGGCCTTCTTGGCCCCATTCGGATTGAGAATTTCCTTTGATGGTATAGGAACTAAATCAAGAGGTATCAAAGAGTTGAAACCATACTCCACCGTGAACTCTATTTAGTGGAGTTGAATGTCCTAATCCGAGAGCTTCTTACTATCTATGGTCCTCAATAAGCTTCCCAAAGTCTGATTGACCACCTTGGTTTGCCCATCAGTTTGGGGATGGAAGGAGGTGCTAAAAAGGAGCTTGGTTCCCACCCTTTTCCATAGGGTCTTCCAAAAAGCACTCAAAAATTTTGTGTCACGATCCGAGACAATGGACTTTGGAACACCATGCAAATGCACCACCTCTTTGAAGAACAACTCAGCAACATGATTAGCTTCATTGGTCTTGTAACATGCTAGGAAATGAGCCATCTTTGAGAACTAGTCAACCACCACCATGATGCAATCCTTTGCCCTACAAGTCTGAGGAAGACCTAAGACAAAGTCCATGATCAATTACACCCAAGGATGACTAGGGACGGGTAGAGGCATATAAAGGCCATCAGGAAATACCCTATTCTTTTCCTTTTTACAAATGATTCACTTCACCCTATGCACATCCCGAAATAGGTGTGGGCAAAAGAAGTGTTCTTTTAAGGATTCCAAAGTCTTCTTCTCCTCGAAATGACTAGCCAAGCCACCACCATGAGCTTCCTTGATTAGAGACTCTCGGATTTCTCCACAAGGAATGCAAAGTTTCCCTCCTTTGAAAAAGTAGCCATTCATGAGATGATAACCACACTCCACCTTTTTCGAACTCAAATCATACCAATGGCCGAAATCTTGGTAATCCTTATAAGCTTCCTTGATCCAATCAAAACCAAAGAAGTTTGTAGAAAGTTCGGTTAAGAGAAGAAACCTCCTTGAGAGCTTCATCAACCACATTGCTTTCTCCCTTCTTATAGTTAATGATGTACGAGTATCTTTCAATAAACTCCACCAACTTTGCATGCCTTCTATTCAATTTTCCTTGGCTCTTAATATGCTTGAGAGCTTGATGGTCGGTGTTGATGATAAATTCCTTGGATAAGTGCTGCCAAACTTCCAAAGCCCGGATAACAGCATAGAATTCCTTATCATAAGTTTAATAATTCAAGGTGGCACCCTTTAGCTTCTCACTAAAATAAGCTAGGGGTCTTCTTTCTTGCATAAAAACCGCTCCAATTCCTAATTCAGATGCATCACATTCTACTTCAAAAAATTTGGGGAAGTTGGGAAGCATAAGCACGAGGGCTTCATAAAGCTTGAGGTTGATCAACTCAAAGCTATCTTTGGTTCAATGCTACAAGATTCAGGGTTTAGGGTTTAGGGTTTAGGGTTTCGGGGTTCTAAGTTCAAGGATTAGGGTTCAAGAGTTAATGGTTCATGGTTATAGGGTTCCAAGTTTAGTGGTTCAAGGTTCCAGGGTGAAGAGTTCTGATATGATTTGGTTAAGGAATGAAGGAAGATAAGAAAGGTGTTGGTTTAGATTCGGCTTGAAGAAAAATCTGGGATTTTTAAGTGTTATTGTGATAAGTGGATCTCAGGTTGCATACGGAGTTTGCAGCTGAAACTTGGAGGGTTTGTTATGAAACGAGAGTAAAGCATATCATCCAAAAATTAGAGTAATATCTCTATGGAATCAGGAGTTATACAGATGGGAGTATTGGGTGGTAAATTTTGATGGACGAAGGGATTCAAGGGGATGGTTCAGAAAATTGGATGGTGACCAAGGATGGTTAAGAGCTAATGGGGATTACACGCTTACCCTAAGTCCACGAGAAAGTGGCTGAAGTCGTGTAGCATGGCCTAACTAACCCTAGCTCGGAAGGGGAGCAAAAACCTTGAAGAAACTCTCAGAGATTGCCGAATATGACTCACCGGAAAATACCGAGTCTTGGAGGGAGAACCGACCAAGGAGAGGAGAGGTAAAAAGCACTCTCCCTACATCTTGGGCTTGGTTTGGTGTCCTTGCTCCATGGGTCCGACTTGTACCCGGTTTGGTCTTCTCTTGGGTCACGTCCTTGATCTTTTTTCCATGACCTTCTAAGCTTGAAAACGGCTTTGTCTCGACCTCTATTTCCCATGTGAGGAGATGTTTGGGTTGCTCCAAGTCTTTTGGAGTAGGTCTCTCCAAAATAATTCCGTGCACTTCACTTCCTATGAAAAGAGCAAATTGATTTGAAAACTCCTTGGAACCTTGGAACCATGAACCCTTGGAACCCTCGACTCTTGAACCCTAACGTCTCAACCCTAGAACCCTAAAACCTTGAACATTGAATCGTGAAATGCTGAATCTAAAACCCTAAACTTGAAACCTTGAGCCCTAAATTATAGAACCATGAATCCTAAACCATGGAACCCTGAACCTTATAACCCTTAACTCTAAACAATAAACTCTATACCATGGAACCCTGGAAATCTGAAACCTTAACCTTGGAACCCTGAACCCTTGAATGCTTAACATTGAACCATAGAACCTTTCAATCCAGAACCCCAAACCCTTGAACTATGAATCCTTGAACCCTAATTTTTAGACACTATAACCCTTGGAACCCTTAACTTTTATCTTTGAACAATGAAACTCTTAAACCCTTTAACCCTGAACTCTTAAACCTTGAACGGTAAACTTTGAACTCTTAACCTTGGAACCTACCTTTGAACCAGAAACCTTAGACACTGGAACCCAACAACCCTCAACTCTAGATCGTATACCAATGGAACCATCAACCTTTGAAACCCTAGAACCTTGAAACTTTGGACCCCCTTAATCCTAAACCCTAGAACCCTAAACTCTAGAAACGTATTCATGGAACCCTAGAACCTTGAACCTTTGAACTCTTAAACCTGAACCCTTAGCCCTAGACTCTTGAACACTAAACCCTGAACTTTGGACCCTAGAAGCTCTTGAACCATGAATCCTAACTTTTAACCATCAAACCCTTGAAACTTATAACTTGAACTCTGAACCTTGGAACCCTAAACCCTTAACCTTGAATCCTGGAACCATGGACCTTAAACCTTGAAACCCTAGATCGTGGTACCTTTAACCCTGGCTGTAGAACCGTTGAACCCTCAACCCTTAAACACTAGCTGTGGAACTATGAACCCTGAACCCTTAAACCTTAAACCATAGAACCATGCACCATGAATCCTAGAACCTTGGAACTCTGATCCTTGAAAGCCTAAACCTTGAACCTTGGAACTCTAGAACCGTGAATTGTGAAGCCTGGAACTCTAAACCCTTCACCTTGAACCCCTAGTACCCTATAATCTTAAAGCCTGAACTCTGGAATCCTATAAAACTTCACCCTAAATCATGGAAAGCTGGAACCCTTTAATCGTGAACCCTAAATCCATAACTTTGAACCTTTGAACTCGAACCTTGGAAAAGTTAAATCCTTTAACCCTTGACCTTGGAACTCTACTAGCCTAAAACTGAAACCCTAAACCTTAAACCTTTAAACCTTGCAACCTTGGAACAATGAACCTTAGAACCCTGAACCTTGAACCTTGAAATCCTGACCCAACCTTGGAACCCTTAACCCATGAACCCCTAGAAACCTTAAACCCTGGAACCCTGAACCCTAAACCGTTAACCTTTGAACAACGTAGTAGCCAAGGCCTTCTAGATTGAACAAGTTGAAATGAGGTTACATCTGTATCGGGAGTCCTAGAAATGAATTACAAAACAAGCACAACCTCAACAATAGGGAAAATGGTGGGTTTAATTTGTGAAGGACTATCCCCGGAAAGGAAAATGTGGTCGTCGATGCCCTAAGTAGAAAATCATCAACCATGCCGGTGCAACTACGAAAGGAGGTGGAAAGATTTAAGCTTGTAATAGTGAAGGATCTAACTTCCACGCTCATATCTCTAATGATCAAACCTACCCTCCTGGAGAGAATTAAGGAAGCCTAACAGGACGATCCTCTATACAGAAAGTATGCACCAGGGAAAGAGCCGATTTCCTCCGAATTACAATTCTCCAAAGATGGTACATTGAAGTATAAAAACCAACGGTATGTGCCAAAAGAATCAATGCTAAGAAGGGATATATTAATCGAGGCTCATTCTTCTATATTCTCAATGCATCCAAGAAGCATGAAAATGTATCAAGATTTAAGGCAGCATTATTGGTGGCCAGGCAGAAAGAAGATGTAGTAAAACATGTCGAAATATGCCATGTATGCCAACAAGTCAAGGCCGAACACCAAAGGCCTGCTAGAATGTTGGAATGTTTGCCAATCCCGGAATGGAAATGAGAACACATAGCGATGGACTTCATATTTGGATTGCCAACCAAAGCCAATGGACAAGACACTATATGGGTTATGGTGGATAGGCCCACCAAATCGGCCCATGTATTGTCGATTAAATTAAGCTCGGGTATGGATAAGTATGCAAAACTTTATATCCATGAAGTTTTAAGGCTACAAAGAGTTTTGGTGTCCATAGTTTTGGATAGAGATCCAAAATTTACCTCCAAATTTTGGAAGAGTTTACAAAAAGCAATGGGGACCGAGTTAAGCCCAAGCACGGCATTTCATCCCCAAACCGATAGCTAAACAGAGAGAAAGATTCAGATCCCAGAGGCTATATTAAGCTGCTACCCTTAGTGGAATTCACGTACAACAATAACTACCGATTGACAATTGGAATGGCGCCCTATTAAGCTTTATATGGCCGGAGGTGTAGCTTGCCATTATACTGGGACGAAGTCGGAGAAGCCCAATTTTATGGCCTTGAGATCATACAACAAACCAAGGATCAAGTAAGAGTGATCCAAGAAAGGATGAAGATAGCTCAAAGCCGACAAAAGAGCTATGCAAATCAAAGAAGAAGGGATCTGGAATTTGATGTAGGAGATGAAGTTTTACTCAAAGTTTCACATTTCAAGGGTGTTAAACGGTTTGGTAAGAAAAAAAACTTGCGCCAAGATTCGTTGGCCCCTTCAAGATAGTGAAGAGGATTGGGATGACGGCTTATGAGCTGGATTTTCCACTAACTATGCATGCAACCCACGATGTATTTCATGTATCCATGTTGAGAAAGTGCATGTGGGATTCTACACAGATGGTCGAATAGAGTAGCATTGAGATTAAGGCGACCTTAACCTATGATGAAAGACCAACAAGGATACTTGATGCAAGGATCAAGGAACTAAGAAACAAGAAGATTCCTTTGGTTAATGTACTATGGAAGAACCACTCGATGGTGGAAGCTACTTGGGAACAACAAGAAGACATAGAATGGGATTATCCCGAGTTATTTGGCATGTAAATTTTAAGGACAAAATTTTAAATAAGGAGGGTGCATTGTAACACCTAACTTTTTGGCGTACAATAACATTATGTGAATATAATTTTTTATGGTTAAATAATGACATGTGCTAAGAAAAGATGAATATGGAGACGAAATTACACCTTGGAAGTATTGAATTGACAAATCAGAAACAATATTGGTATTTACCTAATTCCGAGGTTTTAGGTCTTAACATGGAGTTGATGTCTTCTAATGAAACTTAATAGATTAGCAGATATGTAACAACTCGATTCCCAGGCCATCGTTTACTACTTCTCTTACTAACTTACGACCCGAGAACTGGACCGTTACTGTGTTCTTACTAGTAATTACATTAGTGGAACACTTGTTACTTTAATTTCTAAAACATTTGTCGTCTTATAAAATAGTTGAAAATGGAACCCGTCAAATTGAAAAACATACATTTCTTTGTAAATAACAACTTGTGTTCCACCTTTTATAAGTGAAATTTATAAAAGCATTAGATACTTTAAACATACAGCGGAAGAAAAAAATTCAACTTAATATACATTCATTTCCAAAACCTTTGTTATTCATCACTCCAAAATAATATATTCAATTTAATTACACCTTCAAAACTTTCAAAAATATTTTGAAAGTATGACAGTGTGTTCCCATACATCACACCTCACCGGTCGTCACTTAATAACTGTATCATTTGGACACTCCTCTGCTCTAACTTCTTGATCAGTCATTTGCACCAATTCCTCCATTACATCCCCTACATTGCAAAGCCTAAACTGTGAGCCTAAAGCTCAGTAAGTAGCATGACTATAAAAATGTATGAATATGACTATGTTGTTTATAAAACAATGCACAATTCATTCACATTTCTTAGGTTGCATATCTTCTTTATCTTTGGAAATATTACAAGATCTCAAGAACACTGCCCTTCAAGTACTTCAACATCTACTAGGCCACTTACATTACTTCTTGGAGTGTTCAGGCCTGTAATAACCATTTGCTTTATCGTTCTGATATTCAAGTTCTTAATTCATTGGAGACGAAACATAATTAGTGTTCCATAACACCAATTATATATCGTTTACCTCCAACTACGTTGTAAAACCATGCATGAAAATATTTCGTTGACATTTTGTAAAATTATGATGCATGACTATGTGACTATGAAACATGACTACATTACATCAAACATAATATGAAAATAAACATAAAACAAACAAAAAACATACATCCTAATAATTGCAATGCAGTCCCACTTAAGGGCCAAATAATCTTAATACTAGCTTTCCTTAGCAGCTAGCTTGAATTAATCCACTTGAGTCCATTTTTAATCCAAATATGACCTAAACATATAGATCATTCAAAGATCTGAAATCAGGTAACATGACTTGTTTTATAGCATAAAGTCATAACTTGCTATCCACTTATCCATTTGAGTCGATTCTTGTGACATTGAATCACTCAAGGTGTCTATTAAAGTTCATTAGAAGACCATAATTTCAATGGAGCAACATAACTGCATGCATAACACATAATTCCAAAATCGGTTCCAACACTCCTGATTTTCAAATTTTGTTTTCTATCCCAACTTCAAACAACTATAACTTCCTCTATAATGATCTATTTATGATGATCCAGGTGTCAAATTGTTCCTTAAAGAGTCTTGACACGCTCCAAGAATGCGGAAGTGTCGGGATAGGCGAAAGTAATGCAATCTGCCAATGTGAAGAATGACTAAAACCGAAACAGGGGATTGTGGCAGTTAGAACTCCAATTGCGTACAGGCTTTTGGGCTGAAATTTTGGGGACTTAGACTTTAGGGAAGGAACTAAGTTTGGTCTAGATTTAGGGTGAAATCACGTGTGGTTCATGAAATGGCACGGGGATACAATTAGAAGCACAAACAGACAAAATTACCAATTGGCAGAGCATTAGGTGGTAGAGACGACTGAACAACTCCCAATGTAGAGAGTCTGGGATCGTGAAAATAAGCAGACAACAACTTCAATCAAAGGGGAAGACAATGCAAGTAGTTTCACAGAAAACACACAGGTAGGCTAGGAGTTATGCTGGATAGAAAATTAGTGGACAGAATTGCCAGATTGCTGGAGTTCGGAAGAAGAAAGGAGGAAAAAAACGCATGCACAACTTTTAGATAGGAGGAACAGGGAACACAAAGACAAATCAAATATTTCAAGACCTAAAAGAGGAACTCACAACCCAAATTTCAGGATATTAGCACATGGGAAACGGAAGTTGATACGGAGGACACTTTTGGGATACGAACGGGGATTAGCTTACATTACAGCCGGCATCAACCAACAATGACAACATCAATTCTAAAACAACAAATGGAAGGAAGGCTATGTGATTTCCAAGCTTACCTTGACCCAAAACAAGTGTGGAGGAAGGTTGGAATAAGGGCTAAGTGGCTCTTGCAAGACACCAACACCAAAAACAAAGACAGATTGTGGATATTGCTCACCAAAATCTAACCTTGCCGTGAGAAAAGGAGAGGATGGAGAGAGCTTCAAGCTTCTTCACTTTACCAAATTCTTTTCTACCTCTCCCAACGTGGGAGGAGGGATACATAAACATACAAAAATATCCCCAAATAAAATAAACAAAAATAAACCTAAATTAGGGGGCAATGATTAGCTAAAAGTAGGTGTTAGGTGAGAAAAGGGTACCCATCACCCACTTGCAAGCCAACCAAATCCTAACTCACGTCCAAACCAAACTAAAGAAGGAACTAAGGAGTTTGGAAGAGAAGACTCTCCCAAAGCTCCAGCAAAGGAAGGAAAAAAGGGGGGGTTCAAACCGAACCACTCCAAGAGAGAATGGTTCAACACGAACCACTCCCCGCAAATTGGTCCAAACTGAACAAAAATATTTACATCAAAAAAATCCCAATTAACTTAGTATTTTACAAACACAAAAATCAAACATCACTTGGCCATTCCTTGGAAGCCTTCATCCCCCCCCCCCAAATAGTGGTACATACGGCCTCCATTGTCCCTGAAACCGAGTGTAGTTATGTCCCGGGTGGTGAACTTGGCAAGGAAGATCTTGGATTTTTGGCTAACTCCTTGTCTTCTTTATACTTCCATTGTAAGCAATGTTTGGGGAGTTCTTGATCATGATGTAAAGGAATATCTAGGAGCTCCAATGTAGGGACAAATGTACCTACAAAATCAACAAACATATTAGCTAAAAGTCTTGCACGGCTTCGAGTTGTTGCTCCTTCCGGTTGATGATGAGTCCCGGGCACATCAAGTCTACTATAACTTCTTAAACGACACCAATTTCAGAAAACTAACGTAACATAAAGTGTCGACCGATGTTGACAAATGTTGATCGGTGTTGCAAGTGTCGACCGATGTTGACAAAACAGAGAGCATGCATTTTTGAAATCAAAAACTAGTCAACCTAACCTAGAAGGTGTCGACCGTAGCTCTCCCTAGTTTTTGTCTACTAACTTGCAACATCCATAACTTTGTATACATATCTTTGAATTGAGTAATTCAAATGGCTATAGATCAATCTAAGAGTTTACTCTAACTCTTATGAAGGACATAAACTCCACGAAATATTAAAACTCTCCACTTTACTTCTCTTGAAATCACTCACTTTTTCACTCAATCGTACCTAACCTCACTCTTTTCCCTCACAGTACTTATTCTCTATCTCAATCTCATTCTCCCCTAAGTTAATTCATAAAACTGAGAAAAAATGGAGAAGAAATCGTGGCTGGAAATAAGAATAACAGCCGAACGCTTTTTATGTCCTTTATTAAGCAAAAAGAACTTTTCTTTCACTTCCACCCATCAGGATTCTCCAAGTTTTGGCTGACTTTTCAATTTAGGTCGTGAAGGTGTCGACCGCTTAACCATGGTGTCGACCGTGTAACCATGGTGTTGACCGAATCAATTCCCTAGAGCTATTCTGTGTCAAACGGTTACTAAGGTCTCAACCGCTTAACCATGGTGTCGACCTAATCAATTCCCGAGAGTTATTCTGTGTCAACCGGTTACTAAGGTGTCGACCACTTAACCATCTTTTCTTTATTACTTTCAACCTACCAACTTACTAACATCTACAATACTTTAATACTTCAATATTTAACAAACATTTCCATATAAAAAAAATCTTAAACACTTCCATCTTAAAGTCACAAATTCTAAAAATAAATGAGGGTTGTTACAAGATGAAACTACAGCAAAAATAATTTTTTGATTTAAAAACGTAAAGAGAAAGTCATGAATCTTAGACCCCAAAGGTTGGAACAAATACTGGGTTTGAATTTTGTAATAGAGTAGTTTATGTGTTATAGTCATATCATGCCTTAGAAGAGCATAAATGGTAAAGTATTCTTCTACAAAGTTCTAGTAGCCATCAAGATAAGAATATTGATATATAGATCTATTACATTAGACTTTTGGAGAGAAAGTTATTTTTTTTTAAAGTTAGCAAAGGAAAATCGGAATATAGAATTATGGATTTTGAGCAATGTTCAGTATTTCGTATATTTGATTATTTAAAACTCATAATTTGAAAGTTAAGTCTTCTAAAAAATTACACAACACTAAATAAAAAAAATATTATTTTTTTGAATTATTGAAATCCTAGTTGTGGAACGAAAGTTATAAAAATTTTAAAAGGGGTCACCCCTTTTAACTCTCGGGTTTTATTCGACACCTTTAATGAGAGGTCGACATCTTATTGCTGAAATTAACTTTTCAATGAAATTTTAGGAAAGTCAATTCATGATTAATTAAGAATTGACCAACATGGAAGTGTCACGTGAAAAGGATGATGACACCTTGATGTGCCTTCCTTGGGGGTCGGCGCACCGTGGGTCGGAAGAATGCACGCACGTGGGCTCGGATTTGTGGTGCATGCGGCAAACAAGAATTTGGTTCGTGCGTTTTGTGGAGTTGCGTTGCGGAAGCGTATTATGGTAGGAATAAGGGTGTTTGGTGGTAGAAAATATGGAATGGCTCGGTAGAATGTGGGGATGACTCGGTGGTGAATGTATGGACCGGGATCGGCTTGTGGAGGAGTTTAAAGGCTCGGGGATGAAGATGGTGTAAGGTAATGAATGAAGGCAATTCAATACTTGAGCGATCAAAGTATTGAACTCGGTAGACCTTGAATGTCTTCTCAGATATGATGCACCGATGAACACTCGAGGGTTGATATAACTCGGCCGGATATGACTCACCGGAGGGGAAATATCGGAGGGAGCTTCGATCCTTTCGGGAAGAAGGTGCAATGCACAATTTTTACTAAAATTCTCTCTATTGAAAACAGAAATCGATTACAATACTTAAAGACATAAAATTGAACTAACTATCTAAGAAGAAGGAAGCTTTCGGCCTTTGGATGGATCGAACGCTTCATGTTGACTTTTGGAGAAGTCCATGTGCGTGATTCTTGGTCGGAGGATCCGATTCATGCAGGTTCCTCGCGGGTTGGTTCGAAAGCCGACTGAGGTTGTCTTGGTTGACCGAGAGGTGCTAATGGTTGACTGAGAGTGTGCGTCGGGTGAGCGGAGTTCCGAACCAATGAGAGATTGGCTCGAGCCAATATGGATCCGGGGCTTCTAAAGTCTCCTTGATGGTCAACATAGGGCAGCGCACGGTCTGGTTCTTCGATGGACCGATGTTTACTCGAGCGTGTGCGTGGACACGTCTAAATGGGCCGAGCCGGCGGTCGGGCATGGGCGAGCTTCAAGGGATCCGTGAGTTTGTTGAGCAAAGTTGTTGCTTGAAGATCCTTTGATGATTCTACAGCTAGTTCACGGGTTTTGTGCATGAGAATCCTTTGTGGATCGCTGGTTGATCGGTGATCGGCCTTGCTCATGCGTCCGATGAGTGATCTACGGTCATCATGAAGATATGCTCGTGCGATTCTGAATCTCCTCCTTTCCTTGACCAGATAAGTGAATAACTTGACAAATAAAATCAAGTTGCCGAGAGAGTTTGGTCCGGGTCTTTGGGTTGACCGATAGTGGGCCGAGCCTCGTGAGAGACTCGGCCATCTTGGGCTTCCAATGATGCATTCAGCGTCCTTTGTCTTTAGACTTCTTGCTTTCTTCACTAAGTCTTCTAAATGCTGAAAATAAACTAAGGTGGCCGGGCTCGGCGTTGGGTGGGCCGAGCAGTCGGGATCCGTGGGAGAGCCCGTGACCCAAGGGGATCGGATCATGCGTTCCCTCACGCTGGCCACTTATTTTGCTAGGCCGAAGCCCTAGTGGACTTCGGCGAGGTCGACGATCGAGGTCGTCGGGTCGTGGTCGTGGGGTGCCCGTTGGGCACCGGGCGTGTCTCGGTCACGAGCCTCGGCTGCATCATGGGCCGGGCTGCCGGGTGCATCGTGTCCGGGTATGGTCGGACACCACATGATCGAGACTTTAGGTCTCTCCCGATCATGTTCTGACATAATAATACCTGCAAAATGAGCAACTATGTTAGAAAAATCACTTGTGCTCGTCGGGTTCACGTCCGTGTCTGTGGTGTTGTCCGTGATATGCTCCGGTTGCACATCATCCTCCCAAGGTATTTGAGAATTTGCCCTCAAATCTATCTCGTCCTCGTCCTCGTCGGCATCTAGATAAGGGGATAAATCCTTGACGTTGATGGTGGTAGTAATGCCATGCTCGCCCGGGAGTTCGATCTTGTATGCATTCGGGTTGACTCTCTCGGCCACCTAGAAAGGACCCTCGGCCCTTGGCAACAACTTAGCGTGCTTGTGTTTGAAATACCGAAGTTTTAGCCACACTAAATCGCCTTCTTGAAAAAGTTTCTCCTTGAGGCCTTTATTTGCCGCGGCGGCATTCTTTGCATTCTTTCTCTCGATGGTCTTCTTAATTTTCTCGTACAATTTAAGAACCATCTCGGCCTTCTCGAGGCCATCCTGATTGGTATGCTCTCGGCTTGGTAATGGGAGTAGATCCATCAGTGTTGATGGATTAAATCCATAAGCCGCTTCAAAGGGTGTCATGCCCGTGGTGCTATGTTGGCATCAGTTATAAGCAAACTCGATGAATGGTAGCCATAAGTCCCATGCCGTGTCTTGTTGTCAACGACACTCCGTAGTAAGGCGCCGAGTGATCGATTGACAATTTCGGTTTGGCCGTCGGTTTGTGGGTGGAATGTCGTGCTAAATAGTAGCTTCATTCCGAGCCGAGCCCACAAAGTCCTCCAAAAGGTGCTAAGGAACTTTGAGTCACGGTCAGACACTATGGAATGTGGCATTCCGTGAAGCCGGACTACTTCCTTGAAAAAGAGGTCGGCTATAATCGGGACTTCGGCCGTTTTGGTGCATGCCACAAAATGGGCCATCTTAGAAAACCGGTCCACTATGACCATAATTGCTCTTTGCCTCGGCTAGTTCGGGGAAGGCCGAGAACAAAGTCCATACTAAGGGCTTGCCACGGGTGATCCAGTACCGGTAGTGGCAAGTAAAGTCCTTGGGCCAAGGTACAGGTTTTGGCCTTTTTACATACCGTGCATCGCTCCACAAAGTGGTTCACGTCTCTAAAAAGATGGGGCCAATAAAAGTGCTCCTTGAGCATCTCCCAAGTTTTCTTTTCACCAAAATAGCCCGCGAGGCCGCCTCCATGAGCCTCGGTAATGAGAGACTCACGGATGCTTCCTCTCGGTATGCATATCCGTCCTCCACGGAGAAGGTATCCGTCGGTCACATGGTAGCCCGTTAAATCACCATTGACCGTGGCCTCAAAACGTGGGCCAAAATTCGGGTCATCTTTATATCCACATTTTATCCATTCAAAACCGAAAAATCTAACCTTTAATTCAGTAAAGAGGGCGCTCCTTCGGGAAAGTGCGTCGGCCACTATGTTTGTGTCCCCCTTTTTGTATTTGATAATATATGGATACTTCTCAAGGAACTCAATCCACTTGGCATGTCTTCGGTTAAGCTTCCCTTGGCTCTTGATGAACTTTAGGGCTTGATGGTCCGAGTGGATAATGAACTCCTTCGGTAGCAAGTAATGTTGCCATACTCTAATGGCTCGTATCAAGGAGTAAAGCTCCTTGTCATAAGTAGAATAATTTAGAAACGCACCTTTGAGTTTCTCGCTAAAGTAAGCAATCGGGCGGCCCTTTTGCATCAAAACCGCTCTGATGCCCGTTCCCGAGGCATCGCACTCTACCTCGAAGACCTAAGTAAAATCCGGAAGGGTAAGGATGGGTGCTTTGCAAAGCCGGGTCTTGATCCGGTCAAAACTTTCTTGACACGGCTTCGACCATGTGAATTCCTTCCCTTTCTTCGTAAGCTCGGTTAAAGGTGCCATTATAGTGCTAAACCCTTTAATAAATCGCCGGTAGAAATTGGCGAGTCCATGGAAGCTTCAGACGTCCGAGACGCCCTTCGGTATTGGCCACTCTCGGATGGCCGTGATCTTGGCGTCGTCCACTTCGACACCGTCCTCGGATAGCACAAAGCCGAGGAAGTGTATGCGTCGTTGGACGAACGCACACTTCTTGCGGTTACCAAATAGCTTGGTCCGCCGTAAAATAATAAAGAGCCTTTCCAAATGGTCCAAATGGCTCGGTACATCCGCACTATAAACAAGAATATCATCAAAATAGACAATGATAAACTTACCCAAATATTCCCGGAGCACGTGGTTCATTAGCCGCATGAACGTGCTCGGTGCGTTGGTGAGTCCGAATGGCATGACGAGCCACTCGAACAAGCCATACCGTATCTTGAAGGCCATCTTCCACTCGTCGCCTTCACGCATTCGGATTTGATGGTAGCCGCTCTTTAGATCTACCCGGGAAAACAACTTAGCACCGCTAAGTTCATCAAGCAAGTCATCGAGCCGTGGCATTGGAAACCGATATTTAATGGTAATATCGTTTATGGCTCGGCTATCGAGACACATGTGGTGGCTCCCGTCTTTCTTCAAAACTAAGAGTGCCGGGACCGCACATGGGCTCAATGACTCTCGGATATAGCCCTTAGCAAGGAGTTCCTCCACTTGCTCTTGTAAAATCTTGCTTTCCTCCGGGTTGAGGTGATACGGTGGTTGGTTAGGTAACATGGCTCCCGGTTGTAAGTCAATGTGCTGCTCGATGCCGCGGAGCGGTGGAACACCATCGGGTAGGTCATCCAGGAACACGTCTCAGTATTGGTCTAGGAGGGGCCAAACTATCTCGGGAATAAGTTCTTCTTGATCATCTTAATGCTCTCGGTGGAAGAGCATGATGATCAGACCCTCTTGCTTCACCGTGCATCTCAATTCCTTGCTGCCCATAAAAAAGGTCGCTTTGGCCAATGCCTCTTTTCGATCGGTATCATCCTTAGAAATTTGTTCCGGAGTCAAAGGAGCCAAAAATAATGTTGTGCCCATTCCATTTGAACGAGTATTGATTGGATCAGCCGTGGTGTAGTGCGTCTCGGTAAAATTTCCACGGCCGGCCGAGCAACAAGTGCGTGGCGCTCATTGGCAGCACGTCACATAGGACAGTGTCCTTGTAGTTACCGATCCCAAAGTCTATCTGGGTTTGCTTGGTGACTCGGATGTCCTCTCAGTCGGTAAGCCATCGTAGCTTGTACGGTGTCGGGTGCTCGGTCGTGGATAGCGCAAGCTTCATGACAAGGTCGCGTGATGCGACGTTATTGCAACTACCGCCATCAATAATTAGCGAACATACCTTGCTCTTGATTAAGCATCGCCTATGGAATAGATTTTCCCGTTGGTATGTTTCTTGTTGCTGTAGGATCGTGTTTAACCTAAGTGGGGGGGGGGGGGGG
>QAOC01008594.1:11068-66515 GCA_003255005.1 Begonia fuchsioides | reverse complement strand
AAATGAGAGGTTTGTTCTGAAAGATGGAATAAAACTTATTTTGGCTGCTCTGTTGTCGGAACAAGAATTTATCCAGCTCTGAGGGTGGAATTTTTGTAGGCTGAGCAGAGGAGGATGCTGGAATATCCTTGGATTTAATGGCTCCCCTCTTTCTTCTGACTTGGATTTTTGAGGAGGAAGCCATTTTATGAGAGGGAATCGGAGGGATTGGGTCGACCGAAAGAGGTTTGGACGAATGAAAATAGCGCGATAGAGTTTTAAAAGAGAGACAACAATGAACCCGGTCGACGGATTGATGGTTGAAACGAAGAACCGGTCGACATATCCAAATTTTATGTCGACCCTTTTTGCGACAGATTCAAAGTTCGGTCGACACATTCTTCTTTGTGTCGACCGCTGTTTCAACGGAGCCTAAGTTCGGTCGACATATCCAATTTATGTCGATCCCTGTCACAGGAAACAACATAAATAAGATGATGTTTCCAAACACCATCAACCCGAATTACCCCTAACCGAATTCTAATTCCATTGAAGGTCTTTTCATCCAAAGGCTTAGTAAATATATCAGCCAATTGATCACTTGACTTGACAAATTCTAATATAATATCTCCTTTTTGTACGTGATCTTTGATAAAATGATATTTTATTTCTATATGCTTAGTTCTAGAATGGAGAATAGGATTTTTGCTGATATTTATTGCACTAGTGTTGTCACGCATGATAGGAATCTTAGAAAATGAAAGGTTGTAGTCTTCTAAGGTATACTTCATCCAAAGCATTTGTGCACAACAACTTCCGGCTGCGATATACTCGCTTTCGGCGGTTGAAAGTGCTACTGAGTTTTGTTTCTTAGAAAACCATAAAACTAAAAATTCTCCTAGAAATTGACAAGATCCACTAGTGCTCTTTCTATCCACAAGGCTCCCGGCATAATCCGAATCTGTATATCCAATTAAGTTTAGCGAGGTTCCCTTGGGATACCATAATCCTAAATTTGCTGTTCCACTCAAATATTTGAAAATTCTTTTGACAGCTTTTAAATGGGATTCTTTGGGTGCCGCTTGAAATCTAGCACATAGACATATACTAAAAAGAATATCGGGTCTACTAGAAGATAGATATAGAAGAGATCCAATCATACCACGATATTTCTTAATGTCCACAACTTGACCATTTTCATCTTTCTCCAATTTAGTTGTGGTACTCATGGGAGTTCTAGAGGGTTTGCAAGAGTCTAATCTGAATCTCTTAAGCAATTCTTTGACATATTTTTCTTGACAAATGAATGTTCCCTCTAAGGTTTGCCTAATTTGGAGTCCTAAAAAGAATTTAAGTTCTCCCATCATGCTCATTTCAAATTTATCTTGCATGAGGGAAGCAAAGCTATCACAAAGCTTTTTATTTGAGGCTCCAAAGATGATATCATCTACATAGATTTAGACAAGAAGTAAGTCATCTCCTTCATGCTTAGTAAAAAGAGTTGAATCGATTTTTCCCATTTTGAACTCTTTTTTCAAGAGAAAGTTCTTCAACCAATCATACAAGCACGAGAAGCTTGCTTAAGACCATAAAGAGCTTTATGAAGTTTAAATACATAGTCTAACCTATCGAAGGTCTCTAAACATAAAGGTTACTCTACATAGACTTCTTCCATGATAAACCCATTTAAGAATGCACTCTTTACGTCCATTTGGAAGAGTATGAAATTTTTCTGACACGCATAGGCAAGTAGCATGCGAATTGACTCCATTCGTGCTACTGGTGCAAAGGTTTCTTCAAAATATATCCCCTCTTCTTGATTGTATCCTTTTGCAACCAATCTTGCCTTGTTTCTAATGACAGCACCATGTTCATCTAGTTTATTCTTGAATACTCATTTGGTTCCAATGATGGTGCGGTCATTAGGTCTAGGAACTAACTCCCATACTTGGTTTCTCTCAAATTGATTTAGTTCCTCTTGCATGGCCATTATCCAATTTTCATCCAATATGGCCTCATCAAATTTCTTAGGCTCTACTTGAGAAATGAAAGCTACGTTAGCACACAAGTTCCTATGGGAGGCTCTAGTTTTGACGCCCAAACTAGGATTACCAACAATGTCCTCTATGAGATGGCTTTTGGAATATCTCCATTCTTTAGGTAAGCCGTCATTGACATTGTTACTTGGCTCTAATCCTAAAGAGCTTGGAGGACTTTCCGAAGGGATGACATCTAAGGAGCTTTTCTTATTGTCATCTAGACTCAAAGAATCCATCTCTCTTTCCAAATCATCACTAGGTTCTAAGAGCTCTAAAGGAGGAGATGACTCATCAAATGTAACGTGCATAAATTCCTCAACAACTCCATTTTGTTGAGGAGTCCTAGGAGATGAGAAATTATGATTGATTTCATTCTTAAGGCATAGAAGCTCAAATTTCTCATTTTCAAATTCTCCTCCATGATCACTACGAATAGCTACAATAGAGAGATCTTTTTCATTTTGAACTTTCTTCCTAAAGGAAGAGAAAATCTCAAAGGACTCATCCTTAGATCTAAGAAAGTATACCCAAGTAAATCTTGAGTAATCATCAACGATTACAAAGGCATAATGTTTGCCACCTAGGCTAGCTACTCTAGAAGGACCGAAGAGATCTAAGTGAAGAAGTTGGAGAGGTTTGGAGGTTGAAATAACCGATTTAGAGGAAAATGAGGATTTTGTTTGTTTCCCCATTTGACATGCATCACAAATCCTATCCTTCTCAAAGAAGATCTTTGGAAGGCCTCTAACTAAGTTCTTCTTAGCAATCTTAGCTAAGGTATTCATGCTAACATGGCCTAATCTCATATGTCATGTCCAACTATCTAGAGAGGAAGTTGCACTAAAACATTTTTCATCAAAGCATGCAACATTATCCAAATCAATTGAATAAACATTATCAGATCGATAGCCAATGAATAAGATTTTATCACTTGAGCTATCTTTTATGAAGCACGATTTGGATTAAAAAATTACCCTATATCCCTTATCATAAAGTTGACTAATGCTCAATAAATTATGCTTTAAACCATCAACTAAAAGGACATTTTCAATAATAGGGGAAGAAGGATTTCCGATATTGCCAATACCTATAATCTTCCCCTTTTGATTTCCTCCAAAAGAAACATTCCTCTTCTTTTGCTTGATGGAAGAGAACTTTGAAGGGTCTCCCATCATATGCCTCGAACATCCACTATCGAGGAACCAAAGATTCTTTGCAAGGGAGCATTCCACCTACATAACAAATCAAACAAGTTTTTTAGGTACCCAAACCATTTTGGGTCCTAGAGAGTTAACATTAGTTCATTTGGGAACCCATTTCTCAAAAATCTTGGTTTTTCTAACTTTAGAGTTAATAGGACAAGTAAAAGCTTGGTGTTCTATTTTATTGCATTTATTGCAAGCACTAGGTTTCACAAAGAAGTTCTTATAGTTCTTTTTCTTAGTGTGAGATTCATAACCTAAGCCGGCCTTTTTAAACGTCACCCTTTGACTTCCTAAAAGCATGTTCAAGTTCTTACTACCGTTAGTGAACTTGAGATCTATATTATTCAAGTCAAGGTTCCTTTTCTTTAGAGTTTCCAACTCATCATGCACAACTGTTTTACAACTATCATGCGTCTTAACTAGAGCAGCATGCTCCTTTTTTAATTCTTTATACTTGGATTTCAAGATATTGAAATCATTAAATAATTCATTGAAAGCATCAAAGATTTCATTATCTTCATCAGAATTTTCTAAATCACTAAAGGAGTCAAGTACCTTGTCCTCCTTGGCCATGAAGCACATGTTTGCTATCTCCTCGTCTTCGGATGAGGAGCTTGATGAATCACTGTCATCCCAAGTTGCTTTCATGGCTTTCTTCTTGTAAGCCTTGGGGTGCTTCTTGATTCTTGGACACTTAGACTTGTAGTGTTCCGATTTCCCGCACTCGTAACATTTGACTTCTTTTTCTTCTTCCTTAGAGTGCTTTTCCTTTCTTGGGAACTCTTTTCCATTCATCCTTTTTCTTTGAAGGAACCTCTTGAATTTCCTTGTAATGAGGGTGAATCTTCGTCATCTTCTTCACTTTCGTTTTCAGTTTTCTCTTGCTTGCTAGATGAAGCCTTGAAAGCGATGTCCCTCTTCTTGGTTGGTTTCTTCTCCTTAATTGCTTCCTTCTCATTTGCTTTCATCGTGATCTCATGAGTCATTAGAAATCCGATGAGTTCCTCAATTTTTAGAATCTTGAGGTCTTTAGCCTCTTGGATGGCGGTTACCTTTGGTTGTCATGCTCTTGGAAGGACTCGAAAAATTTTCCTAACACATTCTTCATCTGTATAAACTTTACCAAGCACTTTTAAACCCAAGCACTTTTAAACCATTAGTAATGTTAGTGAACCTTGTAAACATGGAACTAACCAATTCATCATTTTGCATAGAAAACAATTCATATTTATGCACAAGCATACTTAATTTGTTTTCTTTTACTTGAGTCCCTTCATAGGTTACCTCAAGTAATCGCCAAATTTCTCGGGCATTGTCACAACCTTGTACTCTATTGAATTCATCATCATTTAAGGCACAGTACAAAGTGTTCATTGCTTTGGCATTTAGACTTAATTTCTTTAAGTCATTATCATCATATTTACTACTTGGTTTGGGTATATTAATGTCATTCTCAGTTTTGATTGGCATGTATGGACCATTTTCAATTATATTTCATACGTCGTAGTCCATAGCTTGGAAAAAGATTCTCATCCTAGTTTTCCAATATACATAATTGTTTCCATCAAAAAGTGGAGGTCTAGTAATAGATTGACCATCTGTGTGTGAGTTGTTCAAATTATAAGCCATAATTCAATTTACCCAGAAAACAACAGAAGATATAAGTTAATCGACTCAAATACCTGCTCTGATACCAATTGTAGGATCGAGATTAACCTAAGTGGAGGGGTGAATTAGGTTAACTAAACTTTTTTTATTGCTAAGTCAAATTCGTTTTAACAGTATAGTTATTCCTAAACTCTAGTGCGGAAATCTTCAACAAGTAAATAAGAGTTTAGGGAAAATGAATGACACCGGTTTGGTAACGCGGTTCAGCCAACCTTGCCTACGTCCGCGCTTCAAGGTATCTCCTTGAAGATCTTTCTCGCTCAATCCTTGAGCTTCACTCCGATTGATTTATGGGTGTCAACCAAACCTTTTGACTCTTTTCTTGAAGGAGCGTCACCCCTTTTACGATAATCGTTCGAAAGAAAAACGAATTACAATTTGTACGGTTTTTAATAAACCGACTCACTCAATCTCAAGATTGATATACAAGTTTAGGTACAAGGATTTGAGAGAGTAAAAGATTGATAAATAAATTTGGCAGCGTTTGGGCGTGTTTTCTCTTCTTGAAAAATCGTTGTTGAAGAATAAGATTGCTTCAACTATATATAGATTCTTGTTGATTCCGTCCAATTGTGTCGACACAAGTCCAGTTGGGGTCGACACAAGCACTAGCCGGTAGACACATCGAGAATATAGCCGTTGAGAGTTTTTCTGACCGTTGTGTTGATCAACCGATTTGGGTCGACACATATTTTTAGGAGTCGACACAAAATCTTCTCGGGAATTTGTTGGGGTCGACACAATGTTTGGATGGGTCGACATAACCTTGAGGAATCATTCTCTTGGAAAGTCTGGGGTCGACACAACAACAGTTGGGGTCGACAAAAACACAAAAGGATTCGTCTCTGGAAAAAGCTAGGGTCGACAAAATTATAATGGGGTCGACACAAATGGGTATGGCAAAGACATATTTTGTGCAGATAGGGTCGACACACAGATTTTTGGGAAGGTCGAGACAGATTCTTCTCTGGGGTTGACACAGATGATTTGGATGGGTCGACGCATTTACACGTTGTACTGCCTATTTGGGTAGACAAAATTTGTATAGGTGGGTCGACACAACTTGTACGTTGGGCTGAGACTTAGCTTCTGTTTTGGATAGGGGTCGACACAAGAGTATTATGGGTCGACACAATTGGAAAGACTCGGCCTCTGTTTTGATTAAGGGTCGACACAAAAACTATGGGTCGACGCAAACTAAGAACGCTAAGTTTCTGGATTGCCCTAAGGGTCGACACAAACTGCATATATATGCAAATTCTGAAGCACTTTAAACAAAATGTTAGACTTTAATTGTACCCTTCAAAGAGGGTATTTCTCACGGATGGTTAAGTCTAATTTAAACAATGTAAAGTAGTCTATTTTATCTTTCATGCTTATCTTGCAAAGTTATCATAAAAAAACAATTGATTACTTTAAACACTCTTTTAAAGCTAACATTATCAATGGCCGACAAAGAGAGCTGCAGCACCGAAGAAAGCATCGACGAACAGCACACCCAGAATTCTTGACATAGATCCAGTTATGGCCTAGCGGCACAGATGACTACGCTGAATAACACCCTCAGGATTATGAACATGCAACAAGCCAACCCACAGCAAGTAAAGAGTATTTCATCCTCACTCTGCTCGGAAGATCATTCGTACGAGTATTGCCCTTCAAATCCCGAAGCAGTAAATTATGTGGGGAATAATTGGAGTAATAATTTCAATCAAGGTTTGAAGCCAAATAATCAGTGGAGCCAGAATCAGCCACCACACAATCCGAATCGGTACTTCCAGCCTCAACAAGGGTATAATCAGAGTTTTCCGACTCAAGTAAACCGCCCAGAACAACCCGAACAATCCAAGACATTCGAACAAAAGGTCAACGAATTTATGGAACGATCCGAGCTGATGATGCAAAATATGAATACGGGGATTCAGAATCAAGCCGCATCTCATAGGAATCTGGAGAATCAAGTAGGTCAGCTCGCTCTATCTTTGAATACTAGACTTACGGGAATGTTGCCGAGCGATACTGAAGTTCCGAAACGAGAAGGAAAAGAACAGTGCAAAGCCATTACGCTGTGCAATGGCAGAGAAGTGAAAACTGTGACAGACTCTGAGGAAAGACCTAGAGAAAGAACGAAGGAGAAGAACACCGACGCTGATAAAGTGGAAGGCTCCGAGCAGATTAACGAGCCTGATGCTGGTACCGCTGGTACCAGTGCTGCAGCACCGGCACAACATTAGAAGAAAAATTTGCCAGCCGAGACACTTCCACCACCTTTTCCACAAAGATGCTACCTTTTCGAGAAGAGAGAACCACTTGATGCTATAAAAGACTTCAAGTTCGATTGTACTGACTCTCAAACTTGGAATAAAAACAGAAGAATTAGAACGAAACGAGAAGGAAAAGGAGTTACATGAAGAAAGCACGACGTCTAGCTAAAGACGTTAAATTAAGCGCTACAGGGAGGCAACCATTTATTTTTAATGTTTATTAGTTTTTATTTGTATTTTATTTTGTAGGATAAATAGTCTGACTGATGTTGCGAGACTGACATAGCATTAGTAAAGTGAATGCATGCGCAAAACGATGATAGAAAAATCGAGAGAAGAGATTGGTCTATCCACCGTGTTCGCCACCAAGATCAGAAACTCCGATCTCAGAACCCGACGCTCCACCGCGTACACCAAGAACCACCCGTTCTACTGCTGCTGCAATAAAAAAGGTACCCATTCAAGTACCTTTCTTTAAAGAAACAGGGCAAAAGAGAAGAGTCGTTGCCCCAAGAACTCTACCACCAAAGACGACGGTACCCCTGCCAAAAGCTACAGCATCGGTATCGACTCCAGTGGAAACACCACGCACTTCACCCCCCCAAAGACATTTGCAATCGAGAGGCCAAAAAAACCGGCCTTTATTTATGAAGAAGCTCGTCACAGATACGAGCAAGATTACAAGAAGCGGACTTTTTCCGCTGAAAAGGGATTTCTACTCAATGCCGGCACTTACAAGGAATACTCAGCATATATCACCGACACCATCAAGAAGCGAGGATGGGTGAATCTCTGTGCCCAACCCGCTAAGCCGATTCTCTCCTTGGTGAGAGAATTTTATTCTAACTTTTCAGGTGACATGCCGGAAGAAATCATGGTCCGGCACAAGATGGTACCCATCACACCCGAGCGGACAAACACATTCTACGAGCTCCCTAAAGCCACCGACGAATTCTTCGCCCACTCGGAGAATACAATGCCAGATTTCCTCTCATAAGTTCTCGACACAGTGGCTCTACCGGGAACTATTTGGCGAATCACGAAGCTCGGAGCCTTTACAATATCTCGGGCCTAGCTCATTCCGAGTGCAAAGTGTTGGTACCACTTCGTGAAATCCCGCATCTCTCCTTCCTCTCATGGTCAGCCCGTAACCCGAGAGTGAGTCATCCTCCTCTACTGCATTCTAATCGGGAAACCAATTAATGTTGGGATGATCATATACCGGAGCCTCTGCACAAATGCCACGAAGAAGGGGAGTCAATTCCTTTTTTCCATCATTGGTGTCCGAGCTTTGCATTCATGCTGGAGTGCAAGTTCTTGACACAGAAGCCAGGCTCCGTCATACAGGTATCATTACTTCTATCACTATAAACCGAATTACACAGGAGGATAACAAAGAACCCGACGAGGGAGACACCCATGTCCCCGATGCTACATGCAGAGCTGCAGCATCCGAAGGGAGCAGGTTTCCAACGGAAATTTCCAAGAGTCTGCAACTCATGGAAACCCGCCTGAGCCAATTGGAGATCCAGCAGCACTACATGCTCGACATTCTGGAAAAATTGGAGGCCCAATCGCAGCCCAACATTGCCGACAGCCCAACTTATTCTGGACGGCCCAACCGACATTAAGTCTGAATGATCTTCATGAGGGAGTTTCTTTACCCTTTTTGGACTTTTGTTTTTTTTGTGATTTTGGTCTATTTTGTTATTTTTGGGCTTGACAACGAGAACATTGTCAAATTTAAAGTTTGGGGATGGGGTGTACCGAAATCAATTCAAATAAAAAAATTTGTCCTAATCCGCTAGACCAAAATTGAAAAACAAGCAATCATATTGACATAGTTTAATGATGGACATCTATTTTCCTAAGTCATCTAATCCTTTTCAAGTATTACTTATTAGTGACAATTTAACTCTAATTAATTTATGAGACACTTCAACATAGTAAATCTCCTTTACACGAAATTGTTATTTTCAACATCATTTTCCCGATTCTCCTAAGAGTTATCATGTTCTATTTAAATTTAATATTTTTGAAACTTAGCTCGAATAAATGCTTGAGACAAACATATTTTTTAGGTGAAGAGTGACATGGTAACAAGTTTGGGGAAGAGAAAAATAAATATATGAGGCATAAAAAGTCCAAAAATAAGGACAATCACAACATTCGTAGTTCACCGGGGCTTAAGTGGATGATCGGTGGATAATCGGTGTGTGAAAATAATACTCTTCGGGACTTAAGTGGATGATCGTTGAGTAACACTTTATCGGGACTTTGTGGATAAACGGTGTAGTGTATTTGCAATTTCTCAATCTACTTTCATTTTTTGAGTGAGCCTTTTGGATACTCGATGGGTGGGATAAAAAAATAAATGGAACAATGGGAGAAACTCCGTTGCAATACACCTCAGCTTAAAAAAACAAAAAAAATGATATAAAGGGTGATATGATAACGTAAGTAGCTTATTTACAAAAGCCTAGAAAAAAATTATTCCTCACTCTTGAAGTCATGAAGCTCGGATCTTGTTTAATTTGTACGTGGAAGATATGAATATGAACGATGTTTAAAGAATTGATGATTTCGGCATTATAAGATGGAGCTTATGATTTTCAGGAAGATTAATGTTCATTGGAACAAATGCACACACTCACTTTGGGGGAGATACTATAGAGAAACTATCCAAGATTAAGAAGAGTTGGAAAGTCATGGATTCGTGATTATCAGTTTCGGGTTAGGTTATTTGGGGAAAATCTGAAAACTATATTGATTGTTTATTACTCGAGGACGAGCAATGATTTAAGTTTGGGGATGTGTTAGGCCTTGAAAAGACCTAATATCTCACGGTATTTTATTGATAAATTGCTTGTGATCATAAATAAGTTTTATTCAAAAATCGGATTTTTAGGCAAATATCGCAGAAATGCCGCAGCATCACAACAATATCTAAAAACGCAGATTTTACGTGATTTTCAACAATATTTCTAGATTTTGTATTTTCACAATATTTTGTTTAGATGCAGTTGACAAGTTTAAAGATGGATTGCATAGCAAGAAAGAAGCTAGAAGATCACGAAATTAAGGAGAAAATCTCAACTGAATAACCAATTTTCAAATTTGGAAACAAGAATATCCTTGAAGATTTAGAAATCTTTCCAAATCTCAAATTAGCTGCAAATCTCAACAAACCTCCATATGTTTTCGAGGCTGAGACTTCTATAAAGATCAACTAGAGTGCCACGAATGAGGTGTACTAGAATTAGAGAACAAGCTTGCGATCGAGCCCGAATGTAAATCAGTGAAGGAGGTCGGTGACGGCGAGGGAACGGGGCTGTGTGAACAACGGTTTCCGACGGCGATGACCAAAATTCTCTCCCTTTGCTTTTCGTTTTAACTTTCATTGATTTTACAAGTCTTGACAGCATAAGTTTATGAGTTGTTTAGTTTTAATTAAAGTTTGGATTTTTCGTATGTTGATTTGCTTAAGTCAATCATAGTTAATTCTTTCCGAGATTAAATTCTAATTCTCTATTCGACCACCAACTTTATTTTCTGCACTTTAATTTTCTGCAATTTACTTTATGCATATTAGACTAGATAAACTCAATCAAATGAAGAAAAACCTATTCTTTATTCTTTAATTCTTTTTATTAATATTTAAATTAAGATTTTTAGTTTATTTCTTTTACTTTGCAATTTATTCTCTGAATTGAAAGTTGACTTGTCCTCGTGGGATCGATATTTTTATTACTACATTTGCGACACGTGCACTTGCGTTAATTTGCGATTACGTTTTCAAGCAACAGTGTCACACTTAAAAAAACGTAAATCTTTGTTAACTTTCACCCAAATAAAATACTTTCGTTTTGTCAAGCTTTTTAGAATTGGACAAATGATATTAGAGTCTAGTCCATGATCCATAGGTTTCAACCATACCAACAAGGGCATAAGACCCTCTTGTCGAGCTTTTTGTTCTATTTTTACTTCGTGGCATATCTCTTGCATATTACTCGTCAATAGGTGTGATTGTTTGAATGGATGGTTATGTTTTGTCTACCCCTAATTTACATTTAATCTTAACTTTCGACCTGTAATAAACGTAAAATTCTAAGGAAGTCCAAGATTAAAAACTTAAATCAAACTGATTGATTTGGTATATGTTGATTCCAACACAGACTCAAATCAAACTATGTTAGATTTTGAATAATTTCATTTTTTTTTAAAATTGGANTTTGTCTACCCCTAATTTATATTTAATCTTAACTTTCGACCTGTAATAAACGTAAAATTCTAAGGAAAATCCAAGATTAAAAACTTAAATCAAACTGATTGATTTGGTATATGTTGATTCCAACACACACTCAAATCAAACTATGTTAGATTTTTGAATAATTTCATTTTTTTAAAATTGGACGTTATATTCAAACGTCTGGAGTCAAACAATATCAATACTCTAAACATAGAGATTTCCTAGGTAAGGTTCAACTCGAGGGTGTTCAAAAATTTTGTTCTTCGACTATCCTTAACTACCTACCTATTTTATCCCTCGAAGGATTTTGTTGTCGCACGAAATTAGTATTATATGTTAAGTTTGAGCAAGTTAAGCTTCTTGGACTTATTATATTAGCATGAGCAAATCAAACATGTTCTAAACTTTAGAATATAATTGTTTTTTTACAAGATTTGCAAAATAAATAAAGATTAAGTCGATTCAACCACCAAAACTTGTTTAGAGTATTCAAACTAAAAGTCGTTGGTAAGGCTCGACTGGAGTCAAACATGTTCTAAACGGAAAAAGAAAATAAATGATGAATAATAGAAATATCAAGATTTACGTAGAAAACTCAAAATGTGAAAAAAACAACAGGCATAAGAGAAGTTCACTGTAAGAAAATCATGATATAATGAATTTTGTGAGTCAAGTATCAATATATGAAGACTAAACCTAAAACCCTAATATTTAACCTTTGGGGCAACCCGTCCTACCAAGAATTCGGGTCATTAAATTCTGACAGTAACATTATTTCTTTTGTGAAGCTTGACCACGGGAAGATAAAAGGACCTTGTTGTTGGACAAAACTAATATCAGTTGAAAAGTTTAATCAAGGTTAGCCTCTTGGTTTAGTATCGTTAAGCAAATTTATCAAACTTGATCTAAAGTTTAAGAAGTCATTCTTTTAAATAAGTTTTGAGTTTTTCATATTTCTTGATTTTCCGAGTTTTTAGTTTCTCGAGTTTCTTTGTGCAGAGACTTGATGAATTCACAAATCCTAAGCACGTCACCATCTCGATTCATCATTTTGCCTTGGAATCTCTCACTAAAGAGCTGATAATACATGCAATCCCTTCTACCGCGTCGTCCTACACAAATACAACAAAATTAATCGAAGCTCGAGATTTTAGTAATTTCATCCCGAGTGCCAGGGTTCGAATAAACCATGTAAAATTCCATTTAAATAAATCTACAAAATAAATTAAATCATTCTAAAGTTAAATGCATGTGAAAAACTCGAAAAAAGATACATAAATGGTGAAGTTTATTTTTATAACTTTTATTTAATAGCTTAGTCATTGTGTCCTACATCGACACTCCATTTAAATAAAGTGGAAAATTATTTAATTCGATATAAAGTTAATACTCTATGCTTTCCAAAATTATGAGGGTGGAACATGAACATAAAACCAAAATAATTGGCGAGTCTCAAGATTTAACCGATAATTGGACAAATTATTTATTTATATTCAACAAAACGTATCTATTATCCTTTGAGAAAATGCTAATCCGTAAATGGTCTAAATGTTTAGATCATGTTAACGATATATTGTTAAACAAAATATTCATCTAATGAATGAATAAATACACTTATTTGAAATAACAATTAAATTTAAAAATTATTTTCTAAAATAATTTTTAAAATAAATACACTTATTTGAAAATTGTGTTCTTCAGCTATCATGAACAACCTACATATTGTATTCCTTCGAGAATCTTGTTGTTTGAAACTAAAATTAATTGACAAGTTCGACCAAGTTAAGTTTCTTCGATTATTATATTTTCATGAACCAACCAAACATGTTCTAAATTAAGGATATCATTGTTTTGAATAAATTTGATTTGTTCTAGTTTCATGACTTTTATCGCCTTAATAATATAAGTATGGAATATGTGATCGCATAATATCGAATCGTTAACTCATTTTCTTATAGTATTTTCACATGAATTTGAATAGTAAAATGAGAGTGACTTTTATTTCAGACATTATTACTATTTTTCAATATTTTATTAAGAGAAGAATAAAAGCAATTAATCAACCATCTTATATTAGTCTCAAGCAATTTTGAAGAACTACCTTTTCAAAATAAATAAATACAAAGCCAGTTCAACCGCCACAGACTTTCGATCGGTCGTCTAAACGATTCATCCTCCGAAAACTTGTTTCAAAATCTCAAACCGAACGTAGTTTTGCCCTTGATTTTGAAATTTAGTCACATGTGTTGAACAATTTAAAATTAGTTTTCAAATTTACTCCTCACGTTGGAACTCATATTATTACTTGACGTCGAGAAATAGAACAATTATCGATATGATATCAATGCATTTGTTATTCCTTTTTGTAATGTATTAACAATTTAGAATTCTTTTCAAATTTTCATATAAATCTAGAATCAATAGAAATATTTCCAAAAAGAATTTATTATTTTAAAATTTTGACTATTATCATAAATGTGATTTTATAAATAAAATTAGATGGAAGTTTTCTCACTTTAACTTTCTCTTTCTATTAGGAGGTCAACGCACCATCTTATTGCATTTGTGGGTTTTTTTGGATCGAGACAATACAATATATTTTTAATGTTTCATGAAAGTTTTTCAATTTTTTATTTTAATTTGGTACATGTNCTCTTCTTAACCAACATAATGTGTGCTAGACTCACAAAAAATAAATTTTTGGGAGGTTTGATCCAAATCTTAGAACTCTCTCTCACTAACTTTCTCTTTCTAGAAGAGGGAGGTCTTTCTCTCACTCGAACTTTCTCTTTCTATTATTAGGTCAACGCACCATCTTATTGCATTCACATTGTGGGTTTTTATCTGCATAATATGTTGTCGGACTCATTCTTTTTCAAGTAATTGTTTTATTTTTTTTAAAGGTATTCGAAGAATATCCGTTTTTGAAACTTAGAACCTTCACATTGTGGGTTTTTTTGAATCGAGACAATACAATATATTTTTAATGTTTTATAAAAGTTTTTCAATTTTTTATTTTAATTTGGTACATGTAATATGCCTCCACAATTACACGATTTTACGTTGTTTTTATCTACATATAATATGTTGTCGGAATCATTCTTTTTCGAGTAATTGAACCTTAGAACCTTCTACATCAACGGAACAATGAATTATGAAAGTATTGTTCGAGACAATATTGTTTCCTTGGTAAGGTTCGACTAGAGATTGGTCCAGATCTTGTTCTTTGACTATCACCAACAATGGACATATTTTATTTATCTTCGACCGAGTTTTTGCATCAACCTAGTATTATGCGATAAGTTTAATGAAGATAAGTCTCTTGAATCATTAACTATCATATTTTTGCTTGAACTTGAACAAGAATAAAACAGATTTTGACTTTGAATTTGTAAATTATAAGTATTTTAATTCTTTGGTTAAATGAAGTTTTTATGGAAAAAGAATAGTGAGACTTTGTCGTCGCAATTAATCAACCACGTTACCACGTACTTAAACATCTTCGAAGAACTAACGTCCCTTTATTTGACCCAAGATTTAACCGATAATTTGACCCAAGTATTTAGTTATAAGAATTGAAAGGCATACATTATACATTGAAAAATAAAGCAGAGATACATCAACACGTCACTTTATTTCCTTTGGGAATCATATGATTCCCTTATTTACTACAAAACACCACAGAAAACCCTAATTGTTATCATACCAGAACTGCTTTTGGAGGTAGGCAACGGTGTTCTTGTCGACTTGGAATGCTCCGGCGAGAACGTCCGGAGAAATGGGAGGAGTGGATCCAAACACTGCGTTGGCGATCGTAATGACTCCCGGATTCTGGCTGCTCAACGCGGCGAAGGCAACCGCGTTCGTATATCCGACGTTGAATTGGAAATGAATGAGTCCCACCGGAAAAACAAACACGTCGCCGACGTTCAGAACTTTAGTGAAGAGTTGATTTTGACCTTTGGCGGGGTTGGACGTGACGAATCCGACGAGAAGAGTGCCTTCGGCGACGACTAGGATTTCGGAGGCTCGAGGGTGGGTGTGCGGCGGGTTTTGACCTTTTATAGCGTAGTCGATACGGGCCAGGGATATTCCGAGCGTGTTGAGTCCCGGTAAGTTGTTGACGTTCACCGGAGTGACTTTCGAGCCGACCGGATTAGTTATGTTTCCGGCCTTGTTGAGGCCGAGGAGGAAGAAGTCGTCGGGGGTCACCTGAATCGGATTTTTGCAGAATTTTCCGTTCACAAACACTAGAAAAAGAAAAGAAANCCAAACCAAACTCAAAATTATATAAAAATATTTTTATTTCCTTTTGCAAGTAACTGTGATAATAGTTTGTTTTCTGAAAGTTAGAACGTTCTACTCCAACGTCACGTTGAATATTAATACCCTAAACCTAGCGATTTCCTAGGTAAGGCTCTACTCGAGGCTGTTCAAAAATTGTGTTCTTCGACTTTCATTGATTTATTATAAAAAAAGACCAAACTTTTTAAAAAATTGTGTTCTTCGACTTTCATTGATTCCGAACCCCGCAACGAGCGATCCCGATCGACCCGCGTTCGTTTATAAGTAGAGTTCTTGTCCTTTTTGATCATATTGATTAGATTTGAGAATTTTGAAATTTAGTTTGGTTGTTTTTTTGCAGCATGGAAAGTACGGCTTCTGCAACTATCGACACAACGATAGAATCAACATCTATAACTCCTCCTGCGAGAATTATAAATCCTTCTGAGTCTGCCCCTAATCCAAGAAAAAGAGCGTTGAAGGCTGCATGTTGAGATCATTTTACATTGGTTGAAGGATGTAATACGGAGGATCCGAGAGCTGGTTGCAACTATTGTGGAAAAAAATATGCATGTCATACGAAGAAGGCGGGAAGTTCGAATATGACAAAGCATTTGAAGAGTTGCTCAAAGTAGACTCTAAACGATTCATCCTCCGAAATTTTGTTTCAAAATCTCAAACGATTCATCCTCTCTCACTAACTTTCTTGTTACCAAAAGGCGAAATCTCTCGCCCTCAGGGCCCCTACACCCCGGCCCGACAGTTTGTAGAGGGGTAAGTCACGGTGACTCAATAGGCTAGAGATGAGAGGCCTTTACCTGCGTCCACAAGGAGCTACCACACATTGGAGGTAACAACTCTCACACTGCGACTATCAGAATTTGAACCTTGGCACTTGTTATCAACTCTACTATCTCTGAACTGACTGAGCTATGCTCGTGCGGGTCTCTCACTAACTTTCTCTTTCTAGAAGAGGGAGGTCTTTCTCTCACTCTAACTTTCTCTTTCTATTAGGAGGTCAACGCACCATCTTATTGCATTCACATTGTGGGTTTTTTGGATCGAGACAATACAATATATTTTTAATGTTTTATAAAAGTTTTTCAATTTTTTATTTTAATTTGGTACATGTAATATGCCTCCACAATTACACGATTTTATGTTGTTTTTATCTACATATAATATGTTGTCGGACTCATTCTTTTTCGAGTAATTGTTTTATTTTTTTGAAAGGGATTCAAAGAATATCCGTTTTTGAAACTTAGAACCTTCTATATCGATGGAACAATGAATTATGAAAGTATTGTTCGAGACAATATTATTTCCTTGGTGAGGTTCGACTCGAGATTGTTCGAGATCTTGTTCTTTGACTATCACCAACAATGGACGCATTTTATTCACGTCACTTTATTTCCTTTGGGAATCATAATTGATTCCCTTATTTACTACAAAATACACCACAGAAAACCCTAATTGTTATCATACCAGAACTGCTTTTGGAGGTAGGCAACGGTGTTCTTGTCGACTTGGAATGCTCCGGCGAGAACGTCCGGAGAAATGGGAGGAGTGGATCCAAACACTGCGTTGGCGATCGTAATGACTCCCGGATTCTGGCTGCTCAACGCGGCGAAGGCAACCGCGTTCGTATATCCGACGTTGAATTGGAAATGAATGAGTCCCACCGGAAAAACAAACACGTCGCCGACGTTCAGAACTTTAGTGAAGAGTTGATTTTGACCTTTGGCGGGGTTGGACGTGACGAATCCGACGAGAAGAGTGCCTTCGGCGACGACTAGGATTTCGGAGGCTCGAGGGTGGGTGTGCGGCGGGTTTTGACCTTTGATAGCGTAGTCGATACGGGCCAGGGATATTCCGAGCGTGTTGAGTCCCGGTAAGTTGTTGACGTTCACCGGAGTGACTTTCGAGCCGACCGGATTAGTTATGTTTCCGGCCTTGTTGAGGCCGGGGAAGAAGAAGTCGTCGGGGGTCACCTGAATCGGATTTTTGCAGAATTTTCCGTTCACAAACACTAGAAAAAGAAAAGAAAAACAAAGAATCAGAAGATATTTATATTTTCAAGTATGAAGATGAAGAAGATTACGAAAATCAGTGTAGAACCTGCAGAGCTGGTGTCGTTAATGGCGACGCAGAAGTCCTGAAGAGAATCAGGGTCCGAAGCTGAGGTAGTGAAGGAGAAAGCTAAAGCCAGTAGGGCAAAAGCTGAAACAAGATGGATGATCTTCGCCATTGTTGAAGCAGTTATCTGCTTGATGAACTCTGAATACTCGTTCTTTGTTGCGAGGGGTGATGATACTTGCCATGCACAAACCCTATTTATAGATTTCATCGTTGCTGAAGAAGTCTCTCTCTCTCTCTCTCTCTCCTCTCCCTGTTAGACTTAGTCCCTATTTTTCGTCTCTCTCTTACGAACCCTAGAATCTCTCTCTTCAAAACTTAAACTTAAACCTACTCTCTCTAGCTGAAGAGGTTAAGTTTTGGATGAACGCTTCAAGGTCAAATCACCCTCCAATTCAGATTTTTTTTTTATTTCTGAAGGTTAAATTATGTTATTTTTATATTCGAATATAAAAATAAATGATAATATCAACATTTATATATTTTTTATTTTACGAATCTGACAATACCCTATTTTTCTTATGTTGTCCCACAATTTTATTTGTTTTGTTTTTGAATTTCATGCTTCATCATGTTGTTCGACGTTGTAAGAGCCCGATGAAGGAACCTAAACGATGCGCGGGTTCCGAACCGGTAAAGAATTCGACATTCCCAAAATCGATTGCGCAACTTGAAATACCGATCGACTAGATTATTTAAAAATTAGAATGAAAATCTATTTCAAAATTTCAAAGATTAAAAATTAGAATGAAAATCTAACTAAAATATTTTGAATTTATTATTTTATTTATTAAATTAAAGTAGAATAAGAACCGAATGAAGCCAACCCAAACCAAACTCAAAATTATATAAAAATATTTTTATTTCCTTTTGCAAGTAACTGTGATAATAGTTTGTTTTCTGAAAGTTAGAACGTTCTACTCCAACGTCACGTTGAATATTAATACCCTAAACCTAGCGATTTCCTAGGTAAGGCTCTACTCGAGGTAGTTCGAGAACTTGTTCTTTGACGCACCAACAACCAACGTATTTTATTCATATAAGGACCATGTTGTTGCATGAAACTAGAACTATTTGATAAGTTTGATCGGGTTGTCTCTTAAGTTATTATGTGTACTTGAATGGATCAAACATGAATTGAATAGAATTGAATTTTTCATAGTTTCTCGACTTCTCTCATCATAATAATTATAAATATGGAATATGATGCGAATCAAACTACAAAAATCGAGATAGAGAAAACAACGTAAAAAAATAAGAACACCAATATTTACATGGAAAACTCAAAGCGGAGAAAATTAAGGTACTATAAGTTTTGCAACTCCAACATTAATATATAGGGAATAAACCAAAATCTTAATATTGAATCTACGAGCCGATTCAGCCAGCCTAAAATTTGGGTCACCAAATTCTAACAATTGGCACCTTGACACGAATTCAACCATGAGAGATCTAACGAGTCACTTGGTCCCACTCAAAGCAAATCAAGAACACTAAACTCTAACAATTTTCATATTCAAAGAAATTCTGGTGTGAGATCATAAATCTAAAAAACTTATTAAAATATAAATAATAACATTCTCTTCAACCGTGGTCTCTCATTAGCCAGCTTAATAGTGAATACCGATCAAGTTTAAAATTTGCTTAAAATTGAGAGACATACTTGAGAAGAAGTAACATCTCATTCTTCAAGGCATCACTTTGTCGTGTGATATTTTTGCATGAACTTGAATGAAAGTAAAATGGATTTTAGTTTGAATTTATAAATAAAATCTCTAAATTCGATCATCGTCTTAGATTATATTGGAACAAGAACAAATTTTTTGTCCAGTTCTAATCTAGTCTTAGTAAAATTCGATCATCGTCCTAAATTTAGGATCAAAATAATCTGGTCCTATTTTTTTTAAAAATCAAACATGATTAGATTCATCCATAAATTAAATTAAAATATAAATAATTATTATTAATGAATTTTTTATGACGTGAACAATAAGTAGAATAAATAAAATAATCTTACAATTTTTAATTTTAAAAAATAATAATAATAAACATTTTATTAAACAATTAAATGTCGAGAGTTTAATTTAGTATTAATGGATAATGCCTGAATAAACTGGTACTTACGATAACTTCGTTTGATTTCCGAAGAAAAAGGGGCCAACCTGAAAACGATGCGATTTCCTGAAGCCAGCCATAGCTCGTCAGCTTCTTATAAGGACCATGGAGGCCGAGGAAGAACAAGTGAAACCTAGATCGCTTCTTTTGCTGCATCTTGATTTACGTTCTAGGTTTTCAAGTTCGTTCTTCATTTTGCCTCCCTTTCTGTATATCGACCTGATTTTGATAATCACCGATGAAATATTGGTTAACTTTTGTTTTCTTGCTCTTCGTCTTCATTTTTCTCGCAGATTTGTTCGATTTTCTTCTGCGTAGCTGGAGTAAAGCGAGAATCTGTAAGTCTCTCTTCATTTTGCTTTCCTTGTTCCTAGTCTCTGTAAATGTTCATTGTTTTTCGTTTCATCTGATATCTGAGCTGTTCTTCGATATCATGGCTGAAATGTTTTTTGCTCTTTTCCAAAATAATTTGTTCTTTTGTTGCTCTCTATCTAAATGTGAATGTGCTATGTTCTTATGGTCTGATAAGCTTCAAATAGACAAATATGTATATCACAAAAACATAGGTTGAAAGAGAATTTACACACTCATCTTCCCCTGCTCTTACCTAGAAAACCCATTTAACTGCAACTTAAAACCTTTGTCTAGTCTAAGGAATGAAAACCTTCCCTTTTTGTTTGCAACTCCATTGATGCTCTTCCATGAAGACCGCTGTCAAACCAGGCCCTGCATCGTCCGGGATATACTTTCCCCAAAACCAATGTTCCTTCCAGACCACATTCATTTCCTCAATCGGCACGTTCTTGGTTTCAGGCACAAAATAGTGGACGAAAACTGTCATGATAGCTATAAACGCGGCGAAGAAAAGGAATAGGCCAAACTTCAAATGACAAAGCATGGGGAGAAATACTTGAGCTATGAAGAAAGTGAAGAACATGTTGACTGACACATTCATTGCTTGCGCGGCTGATCGAATCTCAAGAGGACAAATCTCGCTCGGTAATAGCCAGCCCAAAGGACCCCATGACCATGCGAAGGCTGCAACATATAAGCAAATTAGAATGAGCAGAAATTCGGCTTGGCTTTCTGACATCAATCCTTTTCCATCTTCCCCCAATGCCGCTCCGATCATCATCGATACTCCGATCTAGAACACAAAAATTATAACTAGTGAGAAATTGATTCATGACAAATATGAGCTAATGGATGAAGGATAATTATATCATTTATATATTATCTTAATATTCTCCTTCTCATGTGGGTTTTTTTAAAGTGAATTTTTTTGTTGTGATATCATGTCATATTTTCTTTCAACAGGTTCGAGCTTATGGGTGAAGGATAGTTATATCGTATATATTATCTTAATAATCTGAAGTCGGAATTTACCTGGCAAATAATCATTTGGATGCCACCCTGGAGGAATAGAATCCTTCTTCCAAACTTATCAACAATGAAAATGGACACAAATGTAGCAAGAACATTCACTATGCCGGTTATGCAGGATGACATAAGTGAAGCTTCGCTTCCAAAACCGAGAGCCTTGAAGAGAACAGGTGCGTATAACATAATGGCGTTGATTCCGGTAAGCTGTTGGAAAAAAGGTACGAGTATGCAGATGATGAGTTGAGGTCGATATCTTGGTGTAAAGATGGTCTTCCATGGATATTGGATCGGTTTTGCAACCTTGCAGGCATCAACGAGTTCTTGAAACTCTTCATTCACGTTGGAACTTCCACGAATTTTTTGTAACATTTGTTTTGCCCCCTCTGTGTCGCCTCTTTCGAGGATCGAATTTGGAGTTTCGGGGACGAAGAACGATCCCAGAGTCATCATTATTGCAGGAACGGCCGCAAGGCCCAAGGACACCCTCCATCCCCATCCTCCATTGATTTGACCTGTGCCATAGTTAACCAAGTTTGCTAATAGAATCCCATTTGTTACTGCCATTTGGAAGCAAATATTGAGCGCTCCTCGGATTTTCGTCGGCGCCATTTCTGATAGATAAATCGGTACAGACTGCACATATCGATTCCTTAGCTAAGATATTTCTAAGATTTCAGATACTAAATAGAGATGAAAGTTTTTGAATTGATACCTGAAGAGCAAAACCAACACCGACCCCTAGCAATAATCGACCGATGACTAGCATGGAGATATTTTGAGCAGCCCCATTTAGTATAGAACCGACAAGGAAAACCGAGCCTCCAATCGACATGGACATCTTCCGGCCAAAAACTCGCGTCACCGTTGACGCAGAAAGTGAGGCGATTAAGGCTGATATGTAGATTGAAGATGTATATAGTGTTAATAGCTCGCTATGAAACTTGCAGTATTCATTGTGAATCCCGTCTTCTTCGTTTTGTCTTTCATATACCGATGGAAAAAACTTCTTTAAGAATTGTTCCATCGAAGTCACCCCCCCTGCAATCAAAGATTGCTAGATTGTAAGTAAAAAAAACATGTCTATGAAACAAATTTATTTTCTCGAAAGAGCGCGAGAGAATTGAAATGTGTTCAATGACTAATACGTATATGCTAGAAAACTCATCACCGACCTGTAAGTCCGACATCATATCCGAAGATGAGACCACCCGATGAAGCTACCATGCATGTCATAACGACGAAGGTGGTAATTCCATCCGGATATTGATATTCTCCACCTTCATAAACAACGTATTCTCCCCCCATCTTCGCCGGTTTCGAGCCTTTACTCTGCAAGGTGAATTTTATTTTTTTTTCTTTGTTGAAAGATCTCCTATTCGAGAAATAAAATTTGACACAAGGCTTGGATTTGTCTAGTAATGGAATAAGCCAACAGAACTCTTGGATGTTTGGCTCTTAACAGCTTGAATTTCGATTGTACTTAGATTAATGGGTTAGACATTGCTATATTTAGCTCTTGATTTGCTATTAATAGAACACACTATTTATAAATGTGGATATGATTAATCTAGTTTTTGATATAATCTGATGACCAGGTTTGCTTTGGTGCTACTCCGTGGTCGATTAGCCACCGTTGATCGAATCAGTTGATGACACTCAATTTGACTTCACTTTCTGATTTGATTTCTCGATTGAACGCTCGAACATTGTTCGATTACAACCCTTTTTTCTGTGATCTGATTAAAGTAAGTTTGTGAAATTTATACACATCTACATTTGGATCGTGTTCTTCTTGTTTTTTCTAAGGTTAAAACGGTGAGTTTTTTTTAAACATTGTGGCTATGAAATTTCAAATTTTTGACTTTGATTAGATTTTCCGGATCATAAGATTATTCTGATAGTTTATACTCGGCACAAATCTTCACTTTTGTTGCTACTAATTCCTTTTTTTTATCACTTGCATATGAAGGTTGGTGGATATGATCGTAGAAAGGTTTCATCGTCGTCTGCTCGAAAAACTTGCATATGATACGAATTACTTCAATGATTTAGGTATTGAGAAGACCAAGATGAAAGAAAATCATTTTTTGTGATTTTTTATTTTTTATTTTTAGGATATTTGTCACGTTAGTTAGCATTTTTCATCATCCAGACGACTAAAAGGTTATAAAGATTACAATTTAATGAAAATTCATGTTTTTTTTATATGTTAATGAAATAAAATAAAATAAATAAATGTTTTATTACATTTTTTTTATTTTCTTTAACACTTTAAAAGTCAATTAAATTGACAAAAATTGTTAATCAATTGATAAATCTCATTAAAATTAGCAGATATTATAATATTAGGGTATTTATTGAAATTATGATAAAGCTTATGTTTTAATGATAATTTTTAAAATTAAAGATATTAGTTCATTATGTGAACATTTATACTGAGTTCAAAAATGGAAAAATAAAAAGCTCATAATTATATTATTTCTCCATCTTCAACGTCAAAAATTAACCATTACAAATTGAAGGGTAGACATTTTCTACTTACCCATGCAGCTCTAAGTTATTTTTAAAACAAATCTAAAACCAAACCCGGCCGATTTACATTTTAAATAAAAATTAAAATATTTTTTATATTAAAATTTAAAATATATCTAATTTTAAATATTTTTATTACTATTTGGTGGAGTTTTTAGATTTATGCCTAATTTTAGTCTGTTGTTTTAGATATTTGTTGATTTTTAATTGATTTTATCGAGTTTGGGATTTTTTTGTTAAAAACTTCATCCATTGTCGGGCCATGATTTCACGGTTTTCCCCCTAAAACCCGTGACCCGACCCATGGATCGCGGGTTTTACGAAACCCTGCCCGTCACCCTTAAATTTATAAAACAAAACCGGTTTAGCCTAACCCAATTGATTTTGGGTTACCTGGGGACCAGATCGGTTTCACCCACCCCTACTAGGGGTGGACACGGGCCGGGCCGGGCTAGTTTTATCTCGAAATACAATTCGAATCGAAACTTACAATTCTTGATTTTTGGAACCGACACCGCAATCAACGGTTCCGGTTTCGTTTTGGTTTTTACTCGGTTTTTATTTTATATTTAAAAAAAATTAAAATATAACAAAATTATAGTTTTTTTATTATATTTGGGTCGGGTTTTAAGTAATTAGGCGGGTTTATAAATAATTTTAATATTTATATCGGATTTTATTAGAGTTTTGGGTCGTGTTTTACTCAATTTTTGAATTTTTTTGATCCACCCCTAACCCCTACGGTACAATTAAAAAAATAAATTAAAAAGATGCTTAGTTCCCTAAAATCGCTAAGTTACTCTACTAATCCTCAAATTGTTTGTATGAGTTTTAATTACATCTCAATGCCATCAAGCTCAGGCTTGGGGAACCTAAAATTGCTGCAATTCCAGTCATTTGTTCCGGCTCTTAAATATTAAAAAATAAATTAAATATATTTAGATGGAAGAAAATAGAACATGCATGCTAGAACTACAAATACAAAAAAACTTACTACATATTTGAACAAAAACGGCGTCGATTTTCGAAACAATTGCTCTAATCGGCAGCTATATAGAACGTAATTAAAGGAAAAATACGACCTATGTTCTCCGGAGACGTTGGGAAATGAAAATATATGGACGGAGCCCCCATGAGTCCACCTAATTTGACGTATTTTTGTTGCACTTTAACGTCCGAACTCCAGCAGATAAACACATTCAATCTCGTTCGATTCATGTCCAATTTGAATTATATGTTACATATATTCCTTATTAGGTTAATTAACAAACAAACTCAATAAAATTAAATTGTAAGATCAAACAGAAAATCTAAACCAAAGAGATTATCTGTCATTGGAAGAGAGTGGACAGCTAGTTGTTCGAGTGCAACTTCAACGTGCTTCAGGCCATTGCATGCTCGAGACAAGTCCTACGAAAATTGGAGGTAACTAAATCGAATTCCGAGTTATTGCCAAAAATAAGTCAAATAACTTTTTTCAATAATCGATATTATTTTTATTTAATTGCCAACGCACATGCAAAAATGGCTAGGATTAATAGATTTAAGCCGAGACATCTATCGATCGATATTTTTTAACCTTAATTTTAGTCACTTTGTTAAATTTTCATGACTTGTAAGGAAACCAAAATAATAATATTTAATTTTTATTTTTATTTAGAGAAAAAAATCATCTAATGATAATCTTTTTAACCAAACATCATTGTGAACATAGAATCAAACAATTTAATGTAGAGGTAAAGGCGTTGGAAGAACAACGCCATGCAATTATTTCTGATAAAACCCTACTGTCGATAACGTGTCGTGGAAGTTGTCGAGGGCATGCACCTAAAACCATATTAGAACGACGACTGTCAAAATAATTACAAGTATATAAGTTACGTCTCTCATAAATTATAATTCAGATGATATTCGGAGAAAAATAATCTCAAATTTTGTTTCAGTTGTCACAGTTTGTTTCTAAATCATCCATAGATTCATAACACTTAATTAGAACCATAAATTGAAGGTTGAGAAATGTTTCATTGAAAAAACACAAAATTTACGACAGTGTGTTGTTAGTTTTTGAGTTAATATCGAATTTTATTTAATTTTTGTGTTGGATTTTATCTAATTTTAGGTCTTTTTTACGTACAATCCAGTTATGATTTCATAATTTACAAAAAAATAGCACTCAAACTGGACCAAAATTGGCAGTTGATCCCGTTCTAGTCACCCCTAATATTGTGTAAGCAACAGAAGTACGAAAGTGGTCATACTTATAACCTGAGGGTGTAGGCGCGAGTATGATCCGTGACCAGTTCTCAATAATCGATTGTAATTGTTTGTTCTGAGCATCCAACATTAATCCATGAAGAAACTGATCATGCATGGAAAACATCAAAATTACGACAAATTCTTTGAAAAAAATTGAAAAACATAAGTCAAATCCGGCACTTAATGAGCAAAATAATACGAGGCAAGTTTCTAACCTTTGTAAAACCGGGACTAGCAATTACATCACAACGAATGACTTTGAAACTAATTTTAAAACTATAAGAATAAAAAACTAAAAAGGTAAATAATAATTTATCCCCTAGATTATGATAGTAATAGTAACGGATACCTTGAATTTCAAAATTCGTTAGTTAATATCTTGAATTTTACTATAAATGAACCAGCATTTTGTCCTCACTTACTTTTTTTTATTTTAAGATGTCAGTTTATTTGATTAGCACAGTTTAGTTAATTTTAACACTTTATCATGAAATAAAATGTGATGTAGTAATAAATTTACATTTTTAATTAACTCATTTAATTTCCTAAAAAATAAAAAATCAAAATCAAATTTTTTTAATCTTTTCCACTTTTATTATCATTTATTAATAAAATGTATTAATTAAATAAATGAACATCGTGAAAATTAGCCTAAATGCAATAATAGGATTTTCGTTGAAATTATAATAATGTTCAAGGTATTCATTGCTGACTTTTAAAATTCAAGACATTTATTGCACCTAACTCATTATTCAAGGGGTAATATGTCATTCATCCAAATTAATAATTAACATTAGAACTTAAATGGACTTCCTTCATGACATTCTCTAGGACTTTATTCTTCACTTAAACCATTTTCCATTTGTGCAATGATCAAAGAGAAAAAGTTGGAGAGCTCATAATACGATAATCATACTGCCTCGTAGTGAGCGACCCCCGGTCCATGTGTTCCGAGGAATCGAAGTTTCTATTATTGCCCGGGTTATTGTCATACTGTCACATGTAGGGGTGGGCAACGGATCGGATTGGATCGGATTGATGCCGAACTAATCCGATCCGAATGTTGTCGGATTGGAGTTTTGGATCCGATCGGATCGGCTCCAAAACTTCATCTGAATCCGATCTGATCCGAATCCATTTCAAATTATCGGATCAGATCGGATCGGATTATTTAATCAATCCCGAGCTGAGCATCAAAATTTCCGAAGCTGAGGCAGAGACAGAGAGTATTTTTCCCGAGAAAGAGGGCTGCATGTTGAGGATATTTAATCGAATTTGGAAAGTTTAATCGGATTTGGAAAGTTTAATCGGATTTGGAAAGTTTAAATATCCACAAAGTTTAATCGGATTTGGAAAGTTTAATCGAATTTGGAAAGTTTAATCGGATTTGGAAAGTTTTGATATCCCCAAAGATCGGATTTGGAAATTTTCGAAAAATTTAGGGATATTTAATCGGATTTGGAGATTTAGGGATATTTCATCGGATTTGGAGAATCCGACGTTCGGATTTGGAGAATCCGACGTTCGGATTGGATCGGATTGGCTTCGAATCCGATAGCCAATCCGATCCAATAACGATCCGAACGTCGGATCAAATTACATATTATTCTACCGAATACTTGATCTGATCCGACCGAATCCGATCGGATTGGATCGGATCGTCGGATTGGATCGGATCCGCCCACCCTTAGTCACATGTCATTCAAGGAAAGTTATCGATCAGAAATGAACAAAACAATTCAATAAAACATTAGCTGCAACATTAGCTGCAATTTAAGTGTTTATTTATTTCGTATAAACCTAATTGATTTTCTTTATGTCTCTCAATTCGAACACCAATTTATTTTTCTACACTTTAATTTATATTATTTTATCTCATTCAAAATTCAAAAATTAAATCTTTATTCTTTTAAATACTTCGTTATTATTAATTAAAATTAACTTGTCATCGTGAAATCGATATTTTATTACTATGATGTGATATATGCACTTGCGTTATATTACAATTATATTTATGCACAACACAAGCCTAATTAGCTTTTTAAAAAGTGATTCGAGCCTACTCGCGAGCTTCGAGTCTAACGAATCTAGCTATTAAAAAATGATGACCGGAGCTTAAATAGTCAAAGTACATAATTACTATTATCTTATATAAAAAAACATTTTCAATATACTAAATTTGAAATTATAATAAATATTTATTAATGTGACGTAAATATTTTATACACATATTTAGTTCAATATAAAAAATATTTAATGTTAATATAAGAATTAAAAATTATTAGAATTTCTTTCACTAATCTTAATTATATTTGGCAAATGGAGGGGAGTGCTTATCCCTTCAAGCTTGCTGGCCGGCTCGTGAGCTTGGTTCTCGAGCATGTTCGAGCTTTCAAGATAAAAAATTGGGCTTGAGATGTGATCGTCGATTTGCCCGGGCTCGATATAGTATGAGCAAGCCGAGGGAGCCCGCTTTAGCTGATACTGGAGTATGAGTACTATATAATAGCTGAATCGATGACTATTGATTTTTCTTTTATTGAACCAAAGTTAGCATTTATTTTTTGTCAAAATCAATCTCATCGGAACTGTTTGGCTTGGTTTGTCGATTCTGGATCGGTTTTGACAACTGGAGTGGCAATAGTAGGCGCGGGCACGGGCCGATCCTGCCCGGTTTATCCTGAAATAGAACTGAAACCGAAATTTACGGTTTTAGATTTTTGAAATTAGCACCAAAATCAATGGTTCTCGTTCTGTTCTGGTTTTTACCTAGTTTTGTTTTATATTTTAAAAAAATTAAAATATAACAATAAATATATTTTTTATTATATTTTGATCGAGTTTTAAGTAATTATGTGAGTTTATAACAATTTTTATAATTTATATAGGATTTTATTAGGATTTGGGTTGGATTGTACTAAATTTTAGGATTTTATACCCACGGTCGATTCTAGTTTCACGGTTTTTTACTCCTAAAAACCGGCACCTGCCCATAAATCATGGTGTTTTAAAAATTAGAACAAAGACCAGATTAAAATTGGCAATTTCAGTCTAATTTACAGTTCCGGTTCAGTTTAAGAATTCGGTCCGGTTTAAACTCCTAGGCAAAATGGGCAGATGGTTAAAACGACGTAGTTTGGCAAGTAGCCAAAAACCATTGTTGCGTTCTTCGCCACTTTCAGAGAGGGTGCTGCGGCCTAAGACTATTTGGGCGCATCATCAATGGCGGCGAGAGAAGCTTTATTGAAGTATCTGAAAGTGAACGCACAGGCTGTACCACAGTATCGTGGCCGTTTTTCTCACTCCCTGTTATTCAACGCAATTCAGCGCCGTTTTTTCTCCGAGGAAGTTAGGGGTTCGTTCCTCGACAAATCGGAGGTTACAGACCGCGTTGTATCAGTCGTGAAGAACTTCCAGAAAGTTGATCCTTCGAAGGTAATCCCAGCTGGAATAGAAAATTTCAGCTATTTTATGATTATTTTTTGCCCCACTCTATGCAGTTGATTCTCAATAGATAAGATAAATGAAAGAGAAGGATTGAAAGAATTTTAGGTTTCCGGAAATTCTTTATCAGGTGGTGATTATAAGTTGCAGATGGATGACTTATGTCTTACTGTTTTTATTCTTATAGCATTTCAATTTCGGTGCGTAAATCTGTGAGGAAATGAAAGAAAAAAATAGTACAAAGAACTGAAAAAAGCTGATATTATGCGTTCCTGGAGATTTTATGCTATGCAGCTATTTAAATTTGGGAGTATTGTGCTGACATTTTTCTGCAGTGCTCCAGAAGTTTATGCGTTTTCATTAGGAGGATGAATATCTCTTTTTTGATGAACATTCTGATTTTAAAGTAGTGTCCTGCACTTAATTTAAGATTCCTTTTTATTCTTTGTTTGAAATTGAGGTGACATATTTAATTTATCATCTCCAATTACTGAAACTCTTCATCTGTAGGTGTATATCTTGGTTTATTTTCTAATTGCTTTTCGAAATATTAAGCATAAACTGTGCACTTGATTAGCTTATTAGCAATAAGCAGGATACCTGTAGTTGTAGGTAGGAAATATTCCATATTCTGTTAAGGGTCGGCTAATTCATATATCTATGAAGCACCAATTTTTTACTCTTCGTTGAATGTAATTTTAATAACACTGATAAAAACTGGCTGGATTCCACTTCCTTGCCCGCTGAATTAATTTGAATTTTGTACTCCATATACCTGTCTTGTTATTTGGTTGGTTTTCTTTTTCTGAAGGTTTTTAGTAAACTATTCTTTATGACTGTCCTTCGAACTATTTTTTGGCTGATGAAAGTAATGTCATTACTTTGTACTCAAAATGCGTCTCAGTCGATGAATATATCGTGTTTACTTTATAACCTCTGATTCTTGACTTGTTTCATTCATTTTGACTGTTTGTAGTTGTGGCATGACTGGTTCAGGAAGTTCAAATGTAGTTTTTTTTTTGTTTGGAGAAACGATGATACATAACAAAATGATAAGAGAAAGAAGCATTGTTTTTCAAGAATTGGAGTTTACAGTTCTCTCACAATTTGAGAAAATAGGCATATATAGCTGCTAAAATTTTTGAATTAGCCAATGTAGAGGCAAAAGCGTAACCTTATCCAGCATGCATGTCTCACTTGCTTCGTCTAAACAAGAAAACCTATGGTTTGATTTGGTTTAATGTAATACTTTTTTATTTGTTTAACTAGCGTTCAATTTATGGGCCCAACTATCTTCCTCAGTACTTATTTATCTCAAATGACTGGGTATTAATGGTACATGTCTTTGTAGTTGAGGAAAAAAATTAAGTTTATTTTTCATAGACGTTAGACATGTGCAGTTGATGCAAGTTTACAAAATCGAATGTCTTCTAAAAGAACTCCAGAAAAATACCTATCATTTCTCTTGGAAATCTCTGTAATTCGTTTAGTGCATCTCTTAGACGTGGCTTTGTTGAATACCTGGCTTATCGATGGAATCTTTAATTTCCAAATATTTATTCTATGTTGAATGCTTGTTGAGGACAAAATGTCCTACCTACTCAGTAATTTTTTATGGTCACATTTTTGTCTGTGACATGATTCATAATCGTAATTTATATGTTTTGCAGGTGACACTAAATGCGCATTTTCACAATGATCTTGGATTAGATAGTTTAGATGCTGTGGAGATCGTAATGGCTCTTGAAGAGGAGTTTGGATTCGAGATTCCTGACAACGAGGCTGACAAAATAAACTCAATCAATCTTGCAGTCGATTTCATTGCTTCCCACCCTCAGGCTAAGTAGATTGCCAAATTTTCTTCTCCAATGAGGTATTGAATGAAGTGAAACACGTGTCATTACAATCGAACGTCATTGAGAGTGTTTCTTGAATGCTCTGACTTCGATGCTTGATTTTCTCTGTTGATGAAAACTAAGATTTATTTTTTTCGTTCGATTAATCGTGTTTAAGAACATCATTGTGATTAGAATATGCGGAATCGATCAAATTCCCATTTTTCTTTTAAGTTTTTTGATCGATATGATGCAATTTCTGAATTTAGAGGTGCAGATTCTGTAATCAATCAGAGTCATTGTTCTTGAAGAAAAACACGATTTTTTGGAGAATTAGAATTTAATAACGATATATGCTTCGTTTTTACTGGCTTTTTTACTGTTTTTTCTGGCCTGATCGATTCAAAAGTTGCTTTTGAAATTGTTTGTGGGAATTTGATTATAGAATCGAAGACATCAATGGCAAATGACATGAATTATTAAACATCGAAACATTTTTCAAGTAGTTTACAATTAATCGTATGTTTCCTATCGACTCGGTGTCTAATATTGCGTACTGACATAATAAATAAATAAATAAAAATTACACCCACTAATATTTGTGGCTTGGGATACAAATAAAATAACAAGATTAGACAATTAATCGTAGCATTATTTGTTGGTAGATTGTTTTTGAATCTTATGTCTAATGATCTGTCCTTAGTTTTGATTAGAGGTGTAATTCACGTATTATTAGATTAAAGTTTAAATTATGATTCAGCTCTTTAATTTAGAGAGTATTATTTATTGCCAATTTAATTAACTTCGACTATTTGCAAATAAAAAAATGAAATAATATTTTTTTTGTATTTTGTTAATTAGGCTAAATTAAAAAAAAAAGAGTTATCATCAAAATGTAATTAATAAACTTTTATCACCATTAATTGATGAATGTATTAATCAAATTGACAATATAGTTAAAATCAACGGATAGCATAATACTACAATTTTGTTTAATTAAGGTATAATTCACTATTTACGCCTTTTAAAATTTTAAGTGTCCATTACAATTATCTTTATCGTTCAAGAGTAAATTTCTTAGTGTGGAAATGTTCGGCATGTTTCCGTCCCCGACCAAAGTTGACGCTCGTTTATGTGAAGCTTTTTTATGGATCCCTTCCCCAAGGAACTAGACCGAATAACTTGAATAACTTTTAATCGTAGAAATAGAACACGAACCAAACGTACGCATAAAATAAAATAAAAATAGAAATTGTGTTCCCAAACGAACAATGCCATGTAAGAGAAATTACCCAATTATGTTTACCAAAGTTAGAACTATTTTACCAAAGTTAGTTAAATTGATAAAAAAAACATATTTTTGGATAGATTAAAGCTACATTTTCCCTATTTTCTTATTGTACTATTTCTCAATCTTTTCGACTTTGATTCTGTCATTAGCATATCAAATTGTGATTGATTCATTGAAATACAATTAAATATTTATTATATTTAATACATTAATCACGAATCGACATGTCAACGTATAAAATAAAATATACTATAGAATTATCCATTTGAAGAGCTTTGCTTTAGCCCTCGATTCTAACATGACTAATACTATCTTCAGGGTTGATACGGCATACTTTGTTAATTAGTTCCATAACTATCACAACGCGAAATTATATGCAAAACCATTTTCGCTTGATCTTATAATTGCCGTTTCTTTGATACCGATAAAATGTCTAAGGAAATTATCAGATAAATTATATAATTCACCAAAACAACCGTATATATAGCCTGATTCTAGAAACTAGCACGGGAATAAACTTAAAATACTTACAGAGATCATTCATGCCCTCGAATGCCGCATCCCATGCAATATTATGATCATAATAATGCACATCAGCTCAACTTTCAGTTAGAAAGCAAAGAAAATGCTGTTTAATTCCATTAAATGAGGAAATATAAATAAACAAATAACTCTACTCAAATCCAAACCTCAGATTGTGAAGCACCATTTAAGATAATAGGAGTTTTCTAGCAATTATTCATGTCTTAGTATATAAAAAACAACAGCTTATGATTTAGCCAAAGATACACGAGATTATCTTCGTCCTAATTATTTTTTTACTTTTTCTGAGTTTGGCATCCATTGTCAAAGTAGATCGGTGCAATATGAAGGCCAGATAAGGGAAAATAAAGAACATAAATACCTTTCTCACCATGTTTGCCTCAATAATAACCTTAAGAAGTACGAAAAATAGAGCATTCATACCATTTTAAGTGCCTGAACTAGCTTTTGATCACTCAATCCTGAACATTGAAACTAAAAGGCAATCGACATAGTCAGGAAGAGCATAAATCAGGGTGTAGCGTAAATACAATGTGAAGCATACCTTTTAAACATAATAACCCTTAAATCCGTTTCACAAAATAACTTCAATGCCCTACAAAATACCTTTTCTCTGCATTAGTAACCTGGACCATGTCACCAACTTTCTTGTCTGAACTTGGATAAGGGACTCAATACCGATCATGTCGCCTGGAAAATGAAATATTATTATAATCTGATATCATAATAAAAATAATAAATAATAATAATAAGCCTCAATCAATCTAGATAGAGGTTTGACTGTGCTCATGGAGCTACAAAAATAGCACTAGGGTCACCCGGCTATTGTCTTCAATATTCTATATTAAAAAAATAAAATATTTAATAAATCTTGAACTTTACAAAAATATATCAAAAAAACCTTAAACTTTGAAATGTATAAAAAATATTCTGGTGGGAGGCGGATCGTCCTAAACCGAGGGGACAGCTGGTGGTGGACCGGGGGGTTCACCCTTCGGTTCAGCATGCAATGGGCATAGGGGGTATGTCTCGGACTTTGCTCAGGGTGCTCCAAAGGGAGGCATCACGGGGGGTTGACCCCTTGCTCCCGAGGTAGTCTGCATGATTGTGGGCATTTCTGTCTCTTGTCAAGTTGCAGTTTTTTTTTTATATTTTTTCAAAATCCAAGATTTTTTGGATATTTTACCTATTAAAAAAGTTAATTTTCCATGCCACAAGTTTTTTATTTTAAAAAAAAAAAGCTAAGAATAACACTAATCATTAGAGCAATCCAGATACTATGAAAAATGGATCAAATGGAGAGTGTATAAATTTGACAGTCAAATTAGTTATGTGGCTATATTTTCAAATAGGGAAAGAACATTAGTTTCCTAATGTTCAAAATGTGAGGTCATTGATAAAATGAAAAAGAAAATAAGAAGAAAAAATGTGCATATTAACTATCCATCTTTTGGACAGATGATATGTAAGCACATGGGCAGCAAACTAGGTGCTGCTTTTTACAAAGAAATCAATCAAAAACAAAACGTCAAATATGCACACAGTTCTCCACGGTAAAACTAGACCTCAGCCCTTTGGTTCATGCAATACACACTGCATCTCGATTTATAACTGTATTTAGATGATATTCTAAAAACGTGCAAATTAAAGGTACCTGTAGCGATCACGCTCTACAGATCGTGATCGTGACCTATGACGGTTTCTAGAATCATATGATCGACCAGAATCTCTATTGTGCTCTCTTTCAGACCCACGTTCTCGGTCATTATACCTCAGATCTCTGCTCCTACGATCACGATCCCTTCCACGATCACGACTATCACTTTGATCACGGTCACTATTAGGCCTACGATCAGGCTCTCTAATTCGTTCCTTGGATCTAATAATAGAAATTTAAATATACACACATACATCTATGGACTCAAGAAAAGATAAACCATGTCCGGAGGAAGGACTACAAACCTTCTTTCGTCCGGTCGGCTAACCTTGTGACTTTTGTTTCTTTCCTCCTGAGAAATAAATTAGCACGAAAGATCAATGTATATAGGCCCACATAGTTAGCACATCAATGAAGGCGATAAAAGAGAAACTTGTTCAAAAATCTTAAGCCACAAACATTGGAAAAATAATTGCATAAGGGAATCATTCTTTTATCTGCCCCCTTAAAATCATAACAAACAAGAAACAAATATACTGCATAGACGACGTAGAAGTTCAGTTAGAAAAAATAAAGAACAACTTGTCTCCACACTACTCATGAATTTTACACAAAGAAACCTACAGTCTCCCTCTCAGATGTCAGTTTTCCTTTTTGTTCCAAGCATACTACAAATAAAATGGCATGAATCTAGTAAATTTATCTTCACACCCTCTACCAAACCACTCTCCATGAGACATCTATTTTATTCTGGAATGCCGCATACTTAATCAAGCAATTAGAATACTGATGCCCAAAGTGCTACAACCACCTCATAGAAAAGAAGAAAATGGTTTACATTTTCGTCTTTGGCCATTCAAAGAACATAGATATTTGGAACTGATTTATAGCAAGAAATTCTTCTCTTGTTAGTTAACCATGCCATTGCTCTCATTAGGAGGCTATTAACTAATCGCTCCTTCACGTCAGAACCCAATCACTTTAATCTGCTCACTTTCAAAGAGATCATTGTCGAATGATTAACTGAAAGGAGTTTTATATTACTAGGGAGCAACGCAAACAAATCATGTGGACCCTTCTTCCAAGGGGAAGATCAATCTTGGGAGCATAATCTGTTTACATTTCTCTCCATATTAATTTTTTTCCCTTATTTACCCAATCATCCCACTGTAATGAACATTCATGTGTTACAAAAAAAAATGACCACGATCTCTAATACATAAAATGATCACAGCCATAAAGTAAGTAATGTGATAAAATGAAATCAAGTATTATTTTTCACGGGCATAAAGGTGCTCTTCTCAGATATTAGAAAACGTCAAAACTTATATTAAGAAACAAGGAAACTAAATAGAAGAATTTGAAATATTATACTAGCACCAGAACCAAATAGTCACAATAACTTGAGAGAAAGCAAAGATTTAACGCTTGGAAAAAACAATCACTTCCCATTGTTTTCCCTTAAAGAAAGGTTTTAAGATATACGTTATTCTTGTTAAATAAAAAATTTATCATAAAAAATCACAAACGATAAACCTACGGGATCCAATTTGCGGAAGATGGGAGATATTGGTGTAATGATACTAAATAAATGTAAAAGACATCTGCTGTGGCAAAATTAAATTTACCTGAAGCTCCGCTAACATGTCACGTATTTGCATGTAGCCTAGGTGAAGCTTTCCTCCAAAATGATCAGCTAAACGGCGATCACTGAAACAATAAAATCAAAACCTTCTATCAATAAGGAAATAAAACACCACATTATGATATTCGAGGACTATCAGCACTATAACATTATAGCCACAATCCCTAAACCTAAAACAGAAATAACGCACATTCTTTAGCTGCAAAAGTAATCCTTGTAAAACTGGGCCAAAGAGCCTGCTGGTGACAAAGGAGGTATAATTGTTGGGTCAAAAAATGAACCACTTAAAACCTATTCTATAGTTGTCTCAGAAGCTAATAAACACTTGACAATTTCCAATGTGAAAGAAGACTATTTACCTGTCGTACACGCTCAAAAATGCTCCACATATATCACAGACGCGCAACTTTTGATCAGTCTGTAGTAAAACCAAAGATAGACGTTTAATAAAAAAAACAACACCTAAAGGTTTCTCCTACATACTGAAAGTGCAAAAATATATTTATGCACTCAATCAGTTCCTCAGAACTCAAAGACAAGCAGATGGATAATTATCATTAACCAATGAGTAACACTTTGTTCATTTTCTGTTCTCCCAGATTAAAAAAATCAATACTTATGCAATTCTTCAAATATTGTTTCCAGGGATCAATAAAAATGCACTTACTCCATGTTGAGATGTCATAATTAATTTAAATTAAAGGGTATGAGCAATACAAATGCACATAACTTTCCAAATAAAATCAAATAATTAGATTATACTTTGATACTGCCCATTAAATAATTGAAAAAAAAAAGATATTAGATATGATAATCTATATTTGCATCTTATTTTAATACAATAAAAAGGTTGTCACCAAATACAATCATAAATAGTGAATCAACTTAAAATTGATTTAGATTTGAAAATTTGATCCTTACTTCAATATAGAATATCATTTTCCATTTGAGGAATTTAGAAATAACGCAAATAATCCACCCTATAACTGATCTTACTCAACAACAATTGTCAGATATTCACACTAAATGGAAGAGATCAACTATTTTTTTATTACAAGATATAAGCATGATAATAACATATATCAACACAGTTACAACTTAAAAAACTATGGGGGTTGATTTCAAAAAATATAGTTCGAAAGAAAATAAGATTTAGTTTCCATATTTATACATTGGAACATTAGTTCTCCATCTGAACTATTATCCGAAGGTTAAAATTAGATCTTAAATGTATTACAGCAACTAATATCAATTAGTAAACTCTATGGATAATAAGGTCCAAATTTATTTTCTTGACTCACAGCAACTACACACATACCTAGTATATACAAAAAAAACTACATACGACATGATAACAACAAACTTACAATTCGCACATCAGCAGCAGTGTACTTGGATGAATCCAGAACAGGTTCCTGCCTTGCAGGTAGCTAATGAAGAAAAAAAAATATCATTTACACACTGACTAAAAATTAATCATTCTATTACTGTAGAAGCTTCCAGGATCATAGTTATTGTAGCCTCTATTAGTTTAAACATAATTTCATTACCTATTAACGATTAATATTTAAGAAAAAACAAATAGTGTGACTGGAGAAATTGTGAATGTGTCAAGCAAATTCAGAACCCTTACATTTAGGCATCCAAAAAAAGAGATAAATGTGAACCTTTTTAAGTGCTTCAGCTTCCTCCAATGTTTTCTGTGCTTCATCAATTAATCCTTGCTCACCTAGAGAAGAAATAAAACTTAAAGAGGAATTCAAAACATAACACTCCAAGCATTCAAGAAGGGAACAAACCCAGCTAAATAAATGCAACCAGTGTCAATCCTTGACAAATTTCTCAATTTACAACAAGAATTTTTATGAAAAATGGAAACCAAAACTGTTATGAAATAATCATAGGGTTCGTAATTATATAATGTTAATTTTTGTTAGTTATTGGGAAGAAGCGAGAGTTAGTGAGAGGGAGTTATTATAGATGGGAAAGAGCGTGAAATATTATGCATCCATAATGATTACTGATGAAGAAATCGACTTAGAAAATTATGAGAATTTCCTAATCTAGAAGTTCTGCTAAGATTTGTAGTTATTCTTCGTAATATTTTGGTTCACCACGCGACAATGGTATCAAAGTCACAATTTCAGCTTTCCCAAAAAAGATCACTAGCATTTTGTGAAATAGCCTTGAGCAGGATGAAAACAAAAATGAAACAGGTCAAAGTGACGGTTGTAGAGTTTACAGAACATGTTACAAGGTTCTATTTGGATTCATATTGCCTTTTTATTTATTTTGTTTGGGAAGGAAAACTATAAAGAAGCTGGAGACTTAAAGATCCAATTTTCAACTCACAGCCTCAAGATCAAAGTCAATTAAGGGAGTATTGTCAGGAAATAATTATATGGGTATTTTGGAAAGTGTATGATGTTAGCTTTTGTAATTTATTGGAAAGTTTCGAAAAAGTTAGAGTAAGTAAGAAGGAGTTATTGGATGAGAAAGGGGAGTGTGAAATGTTATGATTTTTATCATAGTTATTGATAAAGAAGTTTCTAAGTAAACTATTAGGATTTTTGAATCTCGCATTGTCGCTAAAATTTGCCATTGTTCTTCATATAGATTGGGTTTGCTAAGCAACAAAATCTGTGAGACAGTAGACTATCACAAGATATCAATGGCTCATTTTTATAGTACGCACATCAATAGAGATGATATGAAAAATGACAACTCAATAACTATCTTGTATAATAAATATACAAAATAAATGGTATATTAAATATCAAATATAAATTGTATATTAAATATCCCTGAAGTAGGAAGAAATTTACCAAGCTCCTCTGCCTTTTTTAACTTGTCATTTATCATCTCTTGTGTGCGCGGATCTGGGGCCACAATAGGCAAAGGTGCCAACGGTGGTGCATTTAAAAGAGGTTGAGGCAAGGATGCCCTATCTTTGTTGAAAGCATCTAAGAGAAGCATGGACTGAAGGATATTATAAAATGTAAGATTAGTTACATATGTTCTCATAAAATGATGTTTCAAAAAATGCAGCATTTTCTTATATTATCCAGCAGGATTGTCTTAATAACACATAATTATCTACCTGTGTGTCCGCTCTTTTGATTCGAAGCTCATTTAAAACCTCTAGAGCTCTAATCTTGAAGTCTGTCTTCCCTTCAAGATCTACAAATAGAATATAAATTTTTAGCTACTTACAGAAATATACAATACAGACTTATTAAAAAATTTGAATACAATATTTCGATGAAGATAAGATTACCATATTGATCAACTTCTTTCAACTTTGCTTTTATTTCTGTTGACAATTCAAGTATTTCAGGTGTCTGCATAAAAGAAACCAAAAAATAAAATCACAACAATCCTAAAGATGGAGAACTGCAACATGTCCATATGAACTAGACAATAATGATGTAATGAAGTGCACCATTACCTGAGTAAACTCAGAGACAGAAATTGCAATAGCAGCCTTTGCATCCTCTTCCTCAAGCCGTTTAAGAGCTCTAGAAATTTTCCGATCGCACTCTATGATAAGTCGATCAATAACATCCTCTAAGTCACGATCGTAGTTATCAACTCCCTTCTCTTTCGCTTCTCGATATCTAAAAATAGTTAAATGCTACCAAGAAGCAGTAAAGTGTGATTGGACAAGCCAATGTTACTTGCTTAGTATGACACATAGTCACCCCAGTGCAACTAGAACCAAATATATCACTCTGATATGACTTCGTGTGTTTTGTTAAAGATAATTTTCATTTCAAACCTCAAAACTATGTACTATCTGCCATTTTCCTCCATTTAAGTTAATAATTGAACAAGTTCCATAGAAAAAATGAAAAGTTGGCAGCATTGGACGTTGTTCTAAAGCGGGTGAGTAAGATTTTCAGAAAAGAACTATTACTTTGGGTAAACTTTTGTCAACAAGACCAGGTAATATCAGGAATATGCTTGCATATCAATATTAACATACAAAATCTAATATGGATACTCCATCCTGAGCTGCAAAGAGTGAAGCTTCGGACACGGCCCCATATCCATTTTCTGAAACCAAAGAAAAAAATAAATAAATAAATAACTGAAGTTTCAGGGAAGTAAAGCCATCGAACAGGTGAAACAGCTTCAAATCCCATGAAAAGATAAATAGACCGGATCAATTCCCAGAAAAACTTGCATCCAGCAACTTTGCAAAATGTAACAAATTTGAAAGAAAATATACAACTACACAGCATCATTTTCCTCAACAAGAACGGATACCGTCAAATCCACGAAGAAAAAACAGCCATACCGTCAACTGAAACAGTTCGTGGGGACAAAGCCCAACCAAATAAAGGCGGCAGACATCGCGATCATAATACTTCCGGGTCACTTCCCGCACATCTCCGTTTCGATTAGCACCCATCATCTGGTCCAGCTGCTTCCTCAGAGCATCCATTGTGCTTCTTCCTCAACAGCAGATTTCCCTCTTCAACAATCCCCCGCCATGAGCCAAGTGATACCAGAGCTTCGACATTAGGGCTTAAATAACCTCTGGGTTTTGTATGCGTTTTGGTAAAATTGCTGTTGTACCCTCGTAAGTTTCTAATTAATCCTGGAATTTTTGAGTAATTACAATAAATGTTCCGTAATTTCATCCGCACAAATCGACTTGGTCCAATTTTATCATGAAATATAAATTAAAATTAGGACTAACAGTTTTAGATTTTTAAGACCATAAGTGAAATTAACTATTTTTGTGTGATTTTATTTTTAATTGTTTTATTTTATATTTAAAATATTAAAATATAATAATAAAATATATTTTTTATTATATTTAAATTGAATTTTAACTAATTAGTAAGTTTATAACCAATTTTTATATTTATATCAGATTCTATTAGGGTTTGTGTCAGAATTTACTCGATTTTAAAAAAAATTGACTCACGGTCCTAGTTTCAATTTCACAGTTTTTTATTTATAAATACTAGAATCGGTCCATAAATTACGATTTTTTAAAAATTATAACTAAAACTGGATTAAAATCAATGGTTATAGTCCAGTTTACGATCTCAATCTGATTTTGCCCACCCCTAGCTAGTACGATATTCTTTAATTTTAACAATCTCTTTCAATTAGTTTATAATCTTTCATCAACAAATAACAATGAAAATATTTTAAATAATACAAATTAATGAAATCCTAGTTTAAACAAAATATAATTCAATTTAAAAAATGTAAACTCATCATTACATTTTTCTTCCATTTATCTACAAATCGTAAAAGTTAATCAAACCGACTAAGTTGTCAAACAAATTGATGGGCGTTGTTAAATTTAACAGACATCGTTAAAATTAATGATTATTTTAATAATAAAGTTTAAGTTAAATCATGATAAAGTTCATGATGTTCGTTGATAATTTTTTAAATTTTGAATTATCTATTACAAATAATATCATACTTTATGAGAAAATTAACATTTACCCGATATATATAGTGTTTATGGTTATCACTATATTATGGATCGACCAAAGGAGAAAATGTCAAGGAGGGACAAAACACACATAAACCAACCCCGATTTGATTCGTTGTCATTTAAGAGTGTGGGTTGAGTTTTAATTTTAAAGAATATAAATTGTAAATTTAAATCTCATGTTAGATAACAAAACTTTTAAAAATATATTCATAAATGTTTGATTTATCGATATTGAGCATCGTGTTAGGATCTCGAATACCGACAACGATTAAGAAGACGACATAAGAGAAAGATACAAAAGAGATTTTCGTGGTAACACCAATCAGTATACATTCACGACGGTATCATCAGCAAATATATTAGGGTTTACAGAATTAGGGTTACAGACATGGGCCTAAAAGAAACAGAGGAACCGCCCAAAAGAACATCGAGCTACATTAGCCTCCATAAAACCCAACACATCGTCTCAATGAGAAAATCATCATTTTACATTCTTAATTTCAACTTTCATGAGCATACTATATTAATATTAATAATGTCTTTATTTTGACTCCCTCGATTCCTACCGCAGATATTGATTCATCATAATTAGGAGATTCATCATAATTAGGAGTGGGAAAAATTAGATCGAGAATGTTTGTTTTGATCTCAATTCTTGAAATCCTTGAAGCTTGAATCGGACGGTTGGAAAAAATAACCCAAAATGAAATAAACGTAATTTAAAACTAAATAAAATCCAATGTAAACTAAAATTTCAAACAATCACTCAAAACTCGACCTAAATATAATAAAAAAAATACATTAATTTTTTACAATATCTTTTTTAAAACATTATTTTACGACCCTACATGAATTGTCGTCATTGCCATTCTTATATTATATAATATTCATGTATAAATGGATCGGATCAGCTCATATAAAGTTAGATCTGAACTCAAACTAATTCTAATTGATTCTGACTAGAATTTTCAAGTTGATTTTAGTTTGGGACCTTGAGTTCACAGTAATTTTATTACACTTGAAAACCAATCTAATCTAATCCAAATAGCTTGTTCGGATCAGTTTGTTAGGTCGATCTGATCTAACTGCCACCCTAATTTTTACCTGTCTCATAATGTGTTTTATTGTTGTTTCATCTCGGTAGCATGCAAATGTGTCGAAAAACTCAATAGTGACAACCTTAGCTTTAAGTCAAAAAGACAAACTGAAAAAACATAGTTTCTTCAAATTGGTCAAATGTTTATCTTCTCTTTTGTTCATTGTTCTTTTATGAGACATAATGCCATACCTATTTCCTTATGCAGAATGACCTCGAATGAGCGTATTATTTAAGAACTGGGATGTGTGAATTCCGAAGTTCTTGTAAATTCCATCACCCTCAGCCGTCTAATATGATGGTTCCCCTACGCGGTTGTCCCATCTATCCAAGCGTCCAATCTCGAACCACACGAGTCGACAATTGTATCAAGGAAATGGTCAAGATCGTCTCTCATTCCAAGTCCGAGGTGGCAAGGACTAGTTTCCGTTCAAGTTTGGAATGCATATAGTGTAAGCCATCGCTTCCTTGCTTTCATGCTTGTCATACCGATGAATCTTGAAATTATTATTTCGATGAATCATTTTTGTTTAGGGTCCTCTCCGATCGGTTTCGTCTTCAGAGAGTCAGCAACAAACATCGACAATTAGTCGGGAGAATGTATTTCCCGAGCGACCTGGTGAGCCCGAGTGTCGATTTTACATGAAAACTGGTGATTGCGAATTCGGCTTAGCGTGTAGATTCCACCATCCGAGAGAGAGACAACTACCTGCTCCATACTGCAGTTTGAGCCCCATAGGCCTTCCCTTACGTCCGGTTAGTCGTCAAAAAAACAACTTTAGATCACTAATTTAGTTGATTATATGAATAGTTAGGTTTATCTGCATATATTCTTTGAATAATGATATATTTACATTTTTATTGTACACACTGATGTGTCGAGTTATGAGTGATCGAGTCAAAATGTATTTAATATATTATAATTAAAATAATTATTTATAATATTGCATCAGTCACAAATTCACACGTCAGAATGTATGTTAAGAAAATGTGTTAAGAAGATAAACTTAACATCACTCATATTCTTTAGTATTTACCTTTCGAAAACAGTTTTTCGTTCTTGAATCTGGTTTTCATTCTTATTTTAGCTGTGTGTAGCGGAGTCGAGAAATTAGGACGAATGATTTTCGAATTCCAAAATCGGAGTCTGGGATGCTGAATGATTTAGGGTTTTGACTTTCGACTTTCGGCCGATTTGAATTAAGCAATCTGACTTTCGTATTGGATCAGATTGACTATCGGATTTGGCTTCGAATCTGATAGCCAATCCGATCCGATAACGATCAGAAAGTCGGATCAAATGAAAAACTTCTCTACCGAATACCTGGTCTTATCCGACCGAAGCCGATCGGATTGGATCGGACCGTCGGATCGGACCGGATCTGCCCACCCCTAGTCATAACAATTAGTTAAACGTATTATGTTGTTTTTTACGATGTTAATTTTTGACGATGTTTTTATTTTTTCACTATGTTTCGATGAAATTACTACGTATGTGGATCTCAATGGTTCGTTTATAAGTTGGCAAAGATATGGTCTGATTTCTTTAGAAAATAAAATCGTACCAATATAAGATTTTAATACTTTAGAATCAAATAGAAATTCGAGTTTGTTACAATCTTATCTTGATTTTCTCCAACAAAATAAAAAAAAATCATTAATATCAATAAAAATTATTAATAACCAAATCAATTTAAATCTAATAAATAGATTAGTTATTATAAGAAAACCAAAAAATAGATTAAAATGATCATAGTAATAAAATAAATTATATTAGTTACTAACTATAATATGAGAAAAGTTAAAAATATATATTTATCGAAATAATTCACCACAGCATTAATCATCAAATTTAATTAGGAGTGAACATTGTCCAAGTCAGTCTAATCTTTGAAAAAATATGACCAAACTAATATATTTTGGTTTCAAAGCTTTAAGACAATGACCAAAACCATATATAAGTGAATCATAAGAAATTCAGTTATGGTCCAGTCAGGTCTATCAGTTTGGGTTGATTTTGCCGATTTCTGCCGACAATGGGGTTCGTTCTCTTTGAGTGACCACAATTCGATTCCATGATAAATCAAAATGGAATCGTGAAATATGGTACGACTCCAATTTGAGTAAGGTGTGAGTGATTGGACCAGACTCAAAATCAGTTTTTGAGTTTATCAAGTTTGATTTAGTTTTTTATCTAATTTTGAGTCTTTTTTAACCACGGTGTAGTACTTGTTTTACGATTTTTAAGGATTTAGACGGAAACAGACCAAAGTTAATAGTTCTACTTTGGATTGAGTCCTAGTATGATTTTTCGCACCCCAATGTCGTCTCGACAACCCATTATTGAAAGATGGAATTTTTCTAGATTTTAATATAATTACAATTTATCGTTTACAACATAATTCATTTAAATTATGCATGTTATAAACAAATTACGAAACTTTTAATAAATTTGTTTTCGATGTGGATGTAGAATCTCAAGAGTTTTTTATTTTTAGGGTAAATAATAATTTATCTCTTGAATTATGAGAGTACTTTAACAGATACCTTGAACTTTAAAAGTTATAAATCTAACGTCTTATATTTTATAATGAATATTTTTATCATATTTTTCGTTAATTTTAAAGACAATATCACTAATTTTTATTGATAAATGGTAAGAAAAAATTAAAAAAATTATAAATTTGTAAAAAAAATTGTATTTTATGAAATTAAATGAATTTTATAAAAATACAAATTTATTATTATAACTTTTATTTTTTGAGAATTAATTTAATTAACATACCTAATAATTAGCTTCAAAGATATCTGAAATTAGAAAAATTAGAAAAGAACGTGAGGTATCTTTTGTAATTATATTTTAATTTTAAATATGAAACTAAAATTAAAAAAAAAAACATTAAATAAAGAAATTTGAAAATTAGAGTAGAAAATTGGAGAGTGCTTGAGAGGTAGGGGCGAATTGTGGTGGCTTGAGAGGTGGAGTTCTTTCACTTGTAGAGAGGAATGCTTCCATGGCTGCCTCTCTGAATTTCTCCAAATGTCCAACGTCATCTTCTCCAGTTTCCCCACCAGAAAACTCCCGCAGAAACCCTTTAAGATTCCGTCAATCTCAAATCTGTTTTACTTGTTACTCCTTCTGAACTTATTTATTGTTCACCCAATTTCAACCTCGCCATTAAAGATCTAACCCACCTTCTTTTTTTCTTGCTCTTTTTCCTCTGCATTTTCTAGAACCCCTCATTTTCGAGTTTTCTCGATAATGTCTGCATCTGGGGTCGCCTTCTCTCTCTTCTTGCTTCTCTTTCTAGGCGTGGAGGTGGTTCGTATTCAAGCAAGTTCTAATTTCAACCCTGTGAGTTTTTCTTCCTTGGATATGCACAGATCTCTTCAGCTTTATCGCGAAATCAGTGGCATTATTTTTCACGCGTATTGAATTTTATCTGATTATTTTTTAAGGTAAATGGGTCTGTAGCTGAAATCTTTCCGGTCATGGAAGCTGGAAAAACGAGGATTATGATGATGAATGAGAGTAGGAGGAAATTGAGAAGCTTTCAGATATGCGCGCTTTGTACTTGCTGTGGAGGGGCTAGAGGGCTCTGTTTGCCTTCCCCATGTTGCTATGCAATCAACTGTAACATTCCTAATCGACCTTTTGGCTTCTGTGCTTTCACTCCCAAGACCTGCCATTGCTTTGGTTGTCATCTCTAGGTAGCTCTCTCATTCTCTCTCCATCCTCTCTTATGCTTTCGATTCCTTATAGTATATATATAGGTAGTGTTTATAGTATTGATTTGATTTGTATAATTGTGATTCTTTTGGGTTCTTCTGCGATTTTTCATGTGATAGCTGTTTTGTTTTCATTTCGATGATTCATCAATTATGTCATTACTTAGGGGCTAAATCAATTGTAAAATCCCAAACTGGCCTTTGGCTTCTGTGCTTTCGCTTCTAAGATCTGTAATTTCATTGGTTTTCTTATCTACCCTTCTCTTTCTTTTACTCTCTTCTCTCTCTCTCTCTGAAGGTTAATTCTAAGAAAGCCTCAATAATCCATGATTTACTCATTTGCCTGATGAAGTACCAAAGTGTAGAAGGTAACAAAGTTTGTATTTTTTGCTGGTGAGCAAGAAGCACTCTCTATTTTTAATGGAGACACTTGGATTCTTGAAAACCAATATAGTCAAGGTTTATCCTTTTAGTAATCGCTGTTTTCGATGTTATTAGGTGAGTTTAGTTTTAATCTCAAAACAGATTTCCTCTTTTCCTTCTGCTACTTATTTTTCTTATTTCATGGTTGATTTCTCTACTTTTTTCTGCCATCATTATGTGATAATTATGATTTAGGTTTGATATTATTGCTCAAACTTTAGTAGCCTCAGCTTTACAGCCACCCCTATTCTTTACTCACATTTACTGTTATTTGCATATTTTTCTTGTCCTTCTCTCTGAGTCTCAGCTGTTACACTTCATAGAACAGTGGCACTGAAAATTTAGTTTGGGGGCTAGAGAGAGAAAGAGGGTGGCAGAAAGAAGAAGGGCTAGAGAGAGACTGTAATAGATGAAAAGTTGAAAGAGTTGAGTGAGAATTAAAAGAGGGGGTGGGTAAAAAAGCATCGTGGGAATCAGTTTTGGTGTCTAATTCCATTCCATTTTTACATTTTCTGATGTCATTTGCTCACATTTTTTGCCAATCTTCATAAGTATCAGCAGCTGGTTGCTTTATGGAAAGTTAGTCTGGGGTAGAGAGAGAAAGAGAGCCTTTGGATGAGACAGAGAGAGAGAATAGAGAACTACTTAGTAAAAAACCATGATTCCTATTTCCTGGTTATGCAGATAGATGTTTTACCATGTTTTCTCTCAGAATCATCTGCTTCACTGTGTAGGGTAGAGAGAGAAATAGGGTGGGGATGAAAATGTTTAGAGAGAGAAAGAAAAGGGGGCTAAGTAAAGAGAGGGTGGTGGGTAGGATGAGAAGGATATAAATGAGCTCTAAATGCAAAAGGCCACATGATAAGGTTGGTGGGAGTTGGATGATGGATTGCAATGCCTGCAATTAAAGGCTATTAGCTGTTGCCTGTTGCCCTTCTTCTCAATTATACATCTCTCTTTTCTTGCTTCATCTTTTTCCTTTTTTCTTTTGTACATGCATGCATGCATGTGACTCTTTAGGAGTCTTCAGAACCGAATCAGACCAAGAAACTGGATTAGAACTGATAGATATGATTTGGTTTTGGTCGGTTTTGTGCTTCTACTAGTTTTTTAACGGTCAAGCGTATGCAAAACTGATTTAGACGGTCTGATTTTGTTCTTAAACTTGTAAAACCATTAAACCTGGATTGCTAAGAAATTTGATTTTTTTTAAATTTTTTATCATTAAATTTTAGGTCTTGTATTTGAAATTTTTATGTAATTTTGATATACTAATATAATTTATTAGACTTTAATGATTAGATGATTTATTGTAATTTAAAAATTTAATTGTTCATAATGAAAATTTTAAAATATATATATTTAGTGGGAATGATCGGGTCAGATCAAGATTAGAACCATATATATGTTCCGGACAAACTCAAACCACGAACATCCCTACATGTGGCGAGATGATTTGTCATGCGTGCAGCTATCGTTATGTTTTGTAGGAATTGTTTTTATTAGTGTACTATTCGAGAGTAAAAATTTGATCTTCAAAGTTGTAGAGTAAAATTATAGTGTATATAAAAGTGTTATCATTGCTTAAATCGATGAATTTGACGTTTTACGGGTGACCCTTGACATTTTATTGGTGACCCAAGAGCTAGGACAATCGATTGTTGATGATTCAATTTTCGCTTTGATGTCGAAGTTGGTCGTTAATTACTCAATTTTTGGTGTGATTCGAAGTTGGTTGTCAATTATTCAAATGCAAAGTTATAACTTAGCGAAGAAGAACCCAAATCGATACCCAATCGATTGCTAACGATAATAAATTTGTTAGCTTTGTAAGATCACTGTACATGATACCGAATAGACTTTCCAGATGTATCGAAGAAGATGGAAGAACTCGCGTCAAATTCTAAATTACGAAGAAGAGATGGAAGCAACTGTTATTTGCTTGTCAAAACAAATAATCTTCCCTCAATCCGTCATCTTCTAATTTGAAAAATGTCGACCAAAAATGATATAAAAATTAATTTGCCGCTGGTTTTTCTTCTTCCTTTCAATCGTAGAATTATCGGAGCTCGAGCGATTATGAGGTTAGTTGCGCTTGAGAAGAGAGGAAAAAACAATGACAGAGTGGATGAGCAAATAAAGATACTCCAAAACTTATGAATCATTCGTGAACCTTGAACGTGTAGTAGGATATGATTCGTTGAATGTATTTTCAATTGATACCTCACCATTTTTCTTAACAATGTAAATTTAACAGATACTATGTCGCACGTTTCAGGGTGTCGCGAGCTAGTGATGACATTCGAGCGAGCCTTAGCTGAGGTCGGCATATGAGCCTGAGCCGAGCTTGGGATTTAGGCTCGGCAGCTCAAGTAAGCGAGCCAGATTCGTGAGCAAGCTCTCGAGCTAGCTCGCCCGGCTCAACTATACCGAGCCCTCGAGCTCGGGTGATTCATCGCCGACCTGGAGCTATTTGTTGCATTCTCACCTGCCACTTGTTGCTGTCATCATCGACTGTTCATCGCCATCATCGCCGGCCATTTGCACTTTCACATTGTCATGAGTTGTTGCTGTTTCCATCGGCTGTCGTCACCTTCGTTCCAACAGTTGAACCACGAACGACGAGTGAGTCAAATTCTTAGTTTGTTCGAATTTTGTAATTCCAAGAGGTGACCAAAAATTGATTCTAAAAAACATAATAATTTTTTTATTAAATAGTGTAATTAGTAAATGTAATAAGAGAAGACCAACGAGGTCCGCGCAAAAATCTAGCAGTGCAACATAGAAAAATCACGGTCCAAATTTTCATCGAAAAAGCTGAATTATGGCATCAAACGAGGTTTTTACCCGTGTGTAGATTGCGACAAGCATTATAATATCGACATATTATGTGTCCAAATCAGACATTAGAGCGCAAAGTTATGACCTTTCAAAGTTTTATCACAAAAATCACGTAATGTTTTTAATAACTACAACTTGTAATTACTTTCCTTTTCTGTTCAAGATGTTATTCAATCATTCCACAAAAATCATTCCAAATTCATTAAGCCAATCTCAATTTAGAAGATTTATTTCAATAAGATAATATTCAATCTTTCATTTCCATATGTAATGTGTTTATCATACTTTAAATTTAATTATAAAAGATGGTATGTAATTTATTTCACCACATATAGATGCTATTATAAGTGTAATTTCTTATATTACTTCATATGATACCCGATAACGAGAATATTATTTGTAGCCACCAGATAATGAGAATATCAATTTTTAAAGTGTAATTAGTAAAATTGATAATGAGAATATTACTCTCGGTAATCAGAATATTATCTCAATATCTACTTTTTAAAATGACACAAGATTTGCAAACTGATCTTTTTTATACTGTAGCCGCCAAGTCAACTTTTAAAGCAGGTGGACGTGCAGATGATGCTGTTACGAAAGACTAACAACGCGATGATACAATTGCAGAAGAATTAAAAAATTTAGAGTTCGAAAACTAACGAACTTTTTAGTTTTAAAGTGTAATTTTTTTTCATATTTCTACTTGTATTTTTTTTATATTTTGCACATGATTGACGATTAGATAAATGTCAATCTAGTTGGAATGAATCTAATTTATAGGGATCTAATTAATTTGTATTTGAAAATTTTCAATGATAAGTAATTTCTTTAATAATGATAATACCTTTTTATGCTGAAAATTCTAATATATATTTACAATATATTACTGATTATATATCATATTATGAATTTAATAATAATGAATACAACTAAATATATATATAAGATAAAGTTTTGAAAAATATTGAGCTCGCTTGACTCTACTTGTTTAGGCTAAACAAACTCGCTTGACTCGGTTCATTAAGGCTTGAGCCAGCTCAAATGTCATGTGTAGCGGCAAGTTGCACTCAATACGCGGTAGGTCGCACCCACACCCCTATTTTTTTTCTATCTATACAACTCATTTTTTGCATTAAAACTCATATCACTTAACCATTCGAATAAAGACAAAGTAAATAATTACAGTTGTTTTGCAAGACGTAGGGAAGTTTGAGTAATTTGTGAAAATATCATGATTTAGTGGCCGAGATAGGGCCAGACGTGGAAGCGAATATAGATTGATCACATGAGCCAAGATACTATGAGGAGCTGATGATAGAAACAATATTGATTGATAACAATAATCAAGTATTGACGAGTCTAATGTAAATATTCAATCATTATCAGACAGTTCATGTAGCAAGGTGATGACTACGCTACCTTATTTACGCAATGAAGAGAAGAATGAATGCTTGATCAAGCACATGTAGATTCTTCTGCAAGCAAGATGTATTTGGAAAAAAAGTACACTTCTATCAAAGAAATTAAAGAAGTAATTACTTAATATGCATTGAGGAATGAGTATCCGATGAGATTAAGAAAAGCGATGTGGCAATTACAAGGATCAATCATGGGCAATGAATAGATAGCTACAATCTATCATGAGAGGTATTCACCTTATGTGAGATATTTCATCTATTATTCATACGGTAAGGAAAGATCATAGTATTATCGTCTCACCTAATCTTACTAGGAGATGAAGGACGAAAGCTCAACTGGTGAATGAAAGGTATGACTATGAACAATTTAACATTCTACATCAGTATGTTGCTGAGCTTATGCTTTCTAATATTGGTACTGTAGTAAACTTCTGAACACAACTTATAACAACAAAAATAACTTCTTAAAAAATATAATAATATATATGTTTTTGAAGGCTTGACTTAGGCTCTGCACTAATAGGCTCGAGTTGTACTTTTTCAAAGAAACTTCGATAGACTCAACTCGAATATACTCGACGGACCCGACTCGAAAAACTCAACAGGCTAGACAATTTCAAACTCGGGTCGCTCGAGAAAGAAGATCTTCAATTATTTATAATTCTTTATTTTTAAAGAATAAAATTTAAATTTTAAATCAATAATTTTAAAGGTTAAAACCATTTTATAATTTAACAAATCAAAACATAAAGTTTAAAATGAAAAAACGAACATTCAAATTCACGCGTCATGGAGATGAGACCTTGAAATTGTCATTACATAGGGTACCCACTTTGCGATACGCGAACCACCGTGGTTCATTGTTAATTACCAAAACCACAATATTATATTTGATTGTTACACTTATGTTAAAATGTTGACATGTCAAAACATGATTCGTTATTTGAAAATGGATAAAATATCAATTTGCTCCATGTACTTTGAAAATACTTGCAACATATCCTTCAAATTTTAAATTTATCAATTTACACCCTTAAACTATACTGTAATTGCACCGAACACCTTACCGTTAAACTTTTCTCTAACACCATTAACTCTCTTCGAATTCCATTTCAAAATTAAGAAAAACAAATTGAACCATGAATGGAATTCATTGAATATTTCATCCAAAAATGAAGAGCAGTGCAAAATTTTAACAATGTGGTGTTCGGTGCTGTTACAATATAATTCAAGAGATAAATTGATGAATTTTAAATTTTAAAATATTTCTTGTAAATATCCTCACCGAATAGGAGTAAATTAATATTTACTCTTTAAAAATATAAATAATTATTTATTATATTAATGTACGAAAATTAAAAATTACCATGGAATCTTAACTTGTGTGGCCTTGAGTGTTCGAACTTGCTTAGCAATAAGCTCGAAGATTATCCTTTATATTAGCTTCACAATCTTTCCTGCCATTTGCAGTCCCTTAAGTTGATCTTTTGTAGCTACATGCGAAACAATCTGTCTTACATAGCAACCAATAAACAAACTTACCAACAAAAAGCTAGAGTTGAAAACACAGATAACATTAATTTCAACAAAGAGTTGCATTGATATCATCAAATCGGTATCGACATAAATCACTAAATCGATGATGACAGCACTCGGAAATCAAGAAACTCCTATTTCAAAAACAAAAGCAGAGACAAATTCATTGATGAATCCTTGTCTTTGGACAATCTCACCAAAGATGTTCAAAGCAATATCAAGCATTTCTTCAGAGGTCTTGGACACTCAAACCTACAAATATGGAGAAATCCCACAATTAACATAGAATTTTAAAAGTCTGTTCATATCAAATGGGAATTCTATGATCTTTTATGGACTCTACAGAACTTATTGGTTAAGAAACGAGTAGATTTTAAAATGAAACGTCTAGGTGATCAAAAGATACCTGGAGGAAGAGATTGCTTCAACTTTTCAGCCTTCTCAGAGTCAAACACGCATAGTGTATAAAGGTACTTAGAACAGCGAACCTTGAACTTGACTACATCTTTGCTTCTCTTAATTTTTATTGATCGAGCATCTTTTCTTCTTGCAGTGAGAAGAAAATCCTTGATCTCGTGGATTTGCTTTGGCTGCAAAAGTAAACACTTTTGAAAAATCTTCTAACAAAAGCATTAAACAGACAAAACGGGCAGACAATATATATTCACATCCAAAACCAACAATAAAGAACAACAGGGCAGAAACAATAAAGAATCACAATAGTAAGAGACTTCAAGGTTCAAACTATGATAAGACAACCGAAGAGCACCAAAAATCAGACATAAAAGTCTAACCATCGGAACCAAAGGTAAAACTAGAATTAAACATTTAAATATGAGTCGCGAAGTGTACAGAAATAAATGCGGCAAGTAAAATAAAGGTAAAATTTGCTAAACCCTACAAACATGCAGACTTTATTTTCAACCACGAAGATATATCTCTTTTCGTCTAGAAACAGTAACACTAAATTTACAATTTACCAGCGTCCCTTTGGTGACATTCAATTTCCACCAACAATTTCGAAGTTATATAGGATTCCTTAGCCAAGTGAACACTAAATGAATAATTTCCACATAAGACAGCAACATGCCTTCTATCACCAGAAAACCCAAAAGAACAATCATTTTCTAATACTTGAACTTCATTCAAACATAAATGTTTTTTTTTTCAGCAAAGACCCCGGTAATTTTCTACATAAGAAAAACTTAAGAACAGAAACGCAGAATACACATAAATTATCCTCGTATCAACGAGGAATATTACGTAACAAGAAAAATCCCACATACAAAGACAGTTTACTCCGTGTTCATTAGAAGATTTCAGTCAAACTAACAACATGAGAGCAGAAACCATGAAGCCAAAAAACTCCGAACACAAATCAACATAAAAACTAACAATAAGCAAATATTTAACCAAGCCTACAGCAAACATTTTTTCCGCGAAAAAACAACAAAACGCACACTGAGAATTTGAGGTGAGGATTCAAAAGGATGAGAGAGTACCATCGTGAAGAACGCAAGGAGCTCGGAGGAGATCAAACCTGCTGCGTCAACAGAACAGAAAACGTGGGGGACGAAGAGCTTGAATTATATATAGGGTTTTTAGAAACCCTAATTCGAAGTTTCAACGGGTTATTCCTCATACTCTTATGGGCCGGTTTATTCGGGTTATTCCAAACTAAGTGGGGCGGGTCAGGATACATAATAAAACTTAGGATAAAGGTTAGGAGTGGACAAAACCGGGCCAGAGCCGTAAACTGGACTGGAACCACCAGTTTTAATACGATCTTGATTTTAAATTTCAAAAAACTGTGATTTGTGGGCCGGTGTCAGTTTTTAGGAATAAAAAATCGTAAAACTGGAACGTAAGTTAAAAAAGTTATAAAATCGAGTAAAATTCGACTCAAATCCTAATAAAATCTGATATAAATCCTAAAATTTATTATAAATTTGCCCAATTACTTAAAATCAGACCTAAATATAATAAAAAAATATTTTATTATTATATTTTAATTTTTTAAAATATAAAATAAAACTGGATTAAAATTGAAACGGAACCGAAATCGTTGGTTCTAGTGCTGGTTCCAAAAATCTAAAACCGTGAGTGCTAGTTCTGGTTCTATTTCAGGATAAAATTGAGCCGGACTGGCTCGTGCCTGATGTGAAAAACGGGTGCGTTAGGTGCGCACTCGGCTCCACGGGGTCGGTGGGTGGATGGTTTGCGGAAACGTCGATGTGGGTTTGTGGAGATGGCTCGAGGGAATCTCGAGATGGTCGAAGTGGGTCGAAGGGTATCGCTCGGGAGGTGGGATGGTGGTGGCTCGAAGGTCAAGTGGAGGTGGGGTGAGGCAACTTGAATACTCGGCGATCGAGTAGAACAAGTTCGGTAGACCTCGCTCACGTCCGGATGTGA